>JARYGA010036905.1:0-75808 GCA_030545235.1 Helianthus tuberosus | reverse complement strand
AGTGTTATGTAATATATAACGGGTGTTAGGGTATTCGGGGACCCTAACTAGCTCAGAAAAGGAAAAATAATGTCATGACAATATTTTTATGTCCCGGGTTAAGTCCAGTTGTTTGGTTCGATACTGTTCCGTTAAAGTGCTTAATTAATTCGTAAGGCGTCCTATTTATATATTTTGTAACGTTTTTACTTTCTAACACTTAGGAAAATATAACGGACTATTTAGTGACCTTTCTGTACACTATTAGTATATTAACAAATACGTGTAAGCATAACACAGATATCAGAAAGCAGTTAAGTAATTCCACACAGTCGTCAAGCACATTAATTGTTATTAATAAACTGTACGGTTACATGTAAATTTGAGGGTTGTCACATTCTCCCCCTGTTAAGAGAATTTCGTCCCAAAATTTAGCGCGTGGTTACTGAGGAAGCTAGTTAAGTTGTGTTGTTTTCCTGATTTTCCTGGGGTGTCACAGTTTGGTTACAAAATACGCAAGAATACGCATTTTGGCCGAAACTACGACTCGTCACTGAGCCTAGATAACGTGGTAATCAGTAGGTATAGTCACTAGGGACTATAACCATCGTGATTACGCTCACGTTATGAAGTTCAAACGAACTTCGTGTTGACCATAAACTGGTCAAAGCTGAAAGTCAAACACTGTTTGACTTTCATGCTAAAAACGCGTAAAAGAACGAAGGGATACTTACAAAGGGTCCAAGAATGGAAGTTTGATCTGAAAATTCCCAGGTATGAAGTGTTGCAACTCCAACTTAGGGAAATAATCAGATCAAGGTGTGCTTTGAAGTGAAAACATGAGGGGTATATATAGTTTTCGTACAACCGTTAGGATCATTCGTCGAGAAACGTGCTTCGATCTAGGCCGTACACATGGGCCCATTGTTTTATAAAACCATGGGAGCCCCTAGATTAAGTCCATTGTTTGCTAAAAACCGTTTGCAAGTGGGTTTTGCGTGTATAACAGCTGCAAACAGCTGTTAAAACTGGTTTTGCAGATCTGGGAGGGCCTCACAGCCCATGTAAGGGGACCAAGACAGTCTACGCGGCCCGCCTGGGGGTCTCAGATCAGCAACAGGTTTCAAACAATGGCAGTTTCAGTCCCTGTTGGTGTTTAAAGCCATTTCTGACATGTTTAAGGCCCGTTAAGCAAACTTTAAGGCCCTAAAATGATGCTTAAACATTGTGGACATAAAACATGCTTAAAAATATGCCGGATGTCGGTTCGTTTGGTCGTATGAACACGATGTTCGCTTAATTACGACGAAATGCGCACAAGCGCGAAAAACGATCCAAATTGCGCGACGAATGGATTTTTCTTATTCCAAACACTAAAATAAAATATTTTAATGCTTACATAAATTTTTGGATGTCCGGATGTATTCAGAACGTAAGTTATGCGCGAAAATGCAAACTTATGCAATTTTTGACGCTTTTAGTCCCTGAATGAGCATAAAGTTTATTTTAGCACACCGAACCCCTCAAAGCCTATTTCTAAGCTATGTAAAGGATATTTAGGGTGTGTTTAACTTATGATCATGTTCCGGAATGTCCATTACAGTTCAAATCGGCATACTTTCGCAGTTTGTCGAATTTAGTCCCCGTAAGCGAATAGATTTGATTTTGCCATACCAAAGCCTTCAAAACTTATTTCTAAGTTATGTAAAGGTTATTTAAGGTATGTTAAGCATAAATTGATGTTCCAGAGTATTTTTCGCGTTAAACTGATTACGTTTACGCACCAGTTTGCGTATAATTCTCCAGAAAGCGATATAGAGTTTGAAATTGAATAAAAATCAAAACATGAAAAATATCAAACATAAACAAACAAATATTGGGATCAAATAACTTTATTTCATTGATAACTGAATTGTTTACAATGATTACAAGCACAGATGTCATAGTCTCCCCTACTTGTGGAAATTTCGTCCCGAAATTTGTTTAGAGGAAACTCGTGAGAAAAGATGCGGATACTTCGCCTTTATTTGATCTTCACGTTCCCAAGTATACTCAGGTCCACGCTTAGATTCCCAGCGAACTTTGACCAAAGGAATGCGCTTGCGTTTAAGCCATTTGACTATTCGGTCCATGATTTCCACAGGTTTCTCAACAAAATGTAGTGTTTTATCAACACGAATTTCGTCAAGTGGTATGTGGTGGTTCTCATCAGCTAAACACTTCTTGAGATTGGACTCGTGGAAGGTTGGATGAACATTTCCAAGTTCAGGAGGTAATTCAAGTCTGTAGGCTACCTTACCGATTCTTTCGACGATCTTGAATGGTCCAACATATCTAGGTGTAAGTTTTCCTTTCTTTCCAAATCTGATCACACCTTTCCAAGGTGAGACCTTAAGTAATACATGATCACCGACTTGAAATTCCAAGGGCTTGCGTCGTTGGTCCGCGTAACTCTTTTGACGGCTTCGAGCTGTCTGGAGGTTATCACGAACTTTCTTAACCTTATCAGTTGTCTCTAGAATGAGGTCAGGTCCAGTAAGTTGAGCCTCACCTATCTCATTCCAGCAGACTGGTGAACGACATTTTCGACCATAGAGAGCCTCGAAAGGAGCCATGTTGATGCTGGAGTGATAACTGTTGTTGTAGGAGAATTCAATCAATGGAAGATGTGAATCCCAACTACCACCAAAATCGATCACGCAAGCTCTAAGCATATCCTCCAAAGTCTGGATTGTTCTTTCAGATTGACCATTAGATTGCGGATAATAAGCAGTGCTCAGATTAAGTTGGGTCCCCATAGCAGATTACATGGTTCTCCAAAAACGGGAAGAGAAACGAGCATCTCTATCAGAAATAATGTTCAAAGGAACACCATGTCTAGACACAATTTCATCCACATAGATTTTAGCAAGCTTGTCAGCAGACAGATCCTCGCGGATTGGCAAGAAATACGCTAATTTAGTAAGACGATCAACAACTACCCAGATGGCATCATGACCTTTCTTTGTGCGCGGAAGTTTGGTAATGAGATCCATAGCAATGTTTTCCCATTTATAAACTGGAATCTCTGGTTGCTCTAAAAGACCATAAGGATGTTGATGTTCAGCCTTAACCTTAAGGCAAGTAAGGCATTTTGAAACGTATAAGTCAATGTCTTTCTTCATGCCAGGCCACCAATACCGAGTACGAAGATCCTTATACATGTTATCTGAGCCAGGATGAATAAAATAATGAGACTTATGAGCTTCATCCATAAGAAAAGTGCGAAGATCATCTAGGCTTGGGACCCACAAACGGTCCATGAAATAATACGATCCATCGTCCTTCAGTTCAAGATCAGGCTTAATGTGATAGGGTAATTCCTTACCCATCAAGTCTTGTGAAACACAAGCATGTTAAGCCTGAGAGATGCGGGCTTAAATATCAGATCGAGCTTGAATATCAGATTGAACACGAACACAATGAAGCTTGACATGTTCTTTACGACTCAAAGCGTCAGCCACGACATTCGCCTTACCAGGATGGTAGCGAATTTCGCAGTCATAGTCGTTTAGAAGTTCAACCCAACGTCTTTGCCTCATGTTGAGTTCTTTCTGATTGAAGATATGCTGAAGACTTTTGTGGTCAGTGAAAACCACACATTTTGTACCATACAAATAGTGTCTCCAAATTTTAAGAGTGAACACAACTGCACCCAACTCAAGATCGTGAGTGGTGTAGTTTTTCTCATGCACCTTCAAATGCCTCGATGCATATGCTATGACTTTGTTCCTTTGCATCAGAACACAGCCAAGTCCCAATTTGGATGCATCGCAGTATACGACAAAATCATCATTACCTTCGGGCAAAGATAGGATAGGCGCATCACAAAGCTTCTGCTTCAAGGTCTGAAATGCTTCTTCTTGTTTAGAACCCCATTCAAAGGGTTTGTTCTTCTGAGTTAGAGCAGTTAGGGGAACTGCAATCTTCCAGAAATTTTCGATGAAGCGGCGGTAATAACCCACGAGACCAAGAAAAGAACGAACTTCGGTAGGTGTAGTAGGCGTGTCCCAATCCTTAATCGCACTGATCTTGGAGGGATCTACATGAATACCTTGTTCGTTGACGATATGACCCAAAAATTGAACTTCTTTAAGCCAAAATTCGCACTTGGAGAATTTGGTGAAAAGTTGCTCTTTCTTTAGGAGTTCCAGAATAAGACGAAGATGTTGCTCATGATCAGCTTGCGTCTTAGAATATATCAAAATGTCATCAATAAAAACGATGATGAACTTATCTAAATAAGGCTTGCAGACCCTATTCATCAAGTCCATAAAAACAGCAGGAGCATTAGTCAAACCGAATGGCATAACTGTGAACTCATAATGCCCATAACGAGTGCGGAACGCTGTCTTGGGAATATCTTCTTCATGCACTCAAAGTTGATGATACCCAGAACGTAGATCAATCTTCGAAAAATAAGAAGCACCTTGTAACTGATCAAAGAGATCATCAATGCGAGGTAGGGGATATCGATTCTTGATGGTAAGCTTGTTAAGCTCACGGTAATCGATGCACATTCTGAAAGATCCATCCTTCTTTTTGACAAAAAGAATGGGAGCACCCCAAGGTGAAAAGCTAGGACGGATAAAACCTTTATCTGAAAGCTCCTGAAGCTGCTTAGACAACTCTTGCATCTCAGACGGTGCAAGACAATAAGGAGATCTGGCAATAGGATTTGCACCAGGTATAAGATCAATACGAAACTCGACTTGGCGCGCTGGGGGTAATCCAGGTAACTCCTCGGGAAATAGCTCCGGATAATCCCGAACTACAGGGATATCTTAAATAGACTTACCTTTGCCTTTATCTGCTACAACATGTGCCAAGAAGGCCACATAGTTCTTTCGCAGATACTTCCGAGCTTGAAAACAAGACATGAGCTTGAGACTACTAGCAGGCTTCACACCACGAACCTGTAGGATCTCACTTGACGAAAGTGGAACACGAACAATCTTCTCGAAACAAACTACCTCTGCGTGATGCTTGGCTAACCAATCCATACCCACTATAACGTCGAAACTCCCAAGTTGCATTGGCGTGAGGTCAATAGGAAAAAGATGGTTGTTAAGGTTCAATTGGCAATTGTGAAGAACAAAATCAAGAACAATGGGATAACCACTATCAACTTCTACTATCAAAGGCTTACCTAGTTTCATTCTAGACATGCGAAGCAATGGCTCAAAAGATAATGACACAAAACTCTTATCGGCACTAGAATAAAAAAGAACAGATGCGGGTTGATTATTAACAAAGAACGTACCGTTAACCACTTCATTGTCTGCTTGCGCCTCTTGTGCATTCATGTTGAAGACTCGACCTCGAGCCTGAGCTGGATTCGCATTCACCAATCTCGGACATTGATTACGGTAGTGGGTCAGATCCCCACAGTTATAACAAGAACCTGGTGGGTAGTGAGGTCTTGTAGCTTGACCTTGTTGCTGAGCAAGAGGCTGAGCAACTTGTTGAGTCGGGTTCTGAATTGCCCGATTTTGATTAGCATGAATGTGGCATGTGTCAGCAAGATGACCAGATCTTCCACAGTTGGTGCAATGACGGCACTGGAGGTGTGGTTGATGATGACCGTTACATCTGTTGCACAAAGGTGCATTGCCAAGATAAGGTTTCTTGGCAAGTGGTTGTGCAGGCTGATTTGGTGCAGCTTGTGCAGTAATGGCAAAATTTTGGGAAGCCTTACGCTTCCTAGAACCCTTCGAGGAACCAGAATCCCTACCCTTCTTGTTTTTACCTTTCTTGTTATCCTTTTTGTCAGACGACGACTTCTTACCCTTGTCACCCTTTCTATGCAGCTTACCCTTTCGGACTTGCGACTCAGTCAATGTCGCAGATAGCTCGATTGCTTGACGAATTGTGGTAGGGTTACTACCAGTAACGATGTCTTGTACAGAGTCAGGTAGACCATCGATATACCTCTCGATAGCCTTCTCGGGTAGGGTAACCATTGTTGGGCATAACAAACTCAGCTCCTCATACCTATCAGTATATGCCCGGTGCTCGCCACTATCCTGTTTCAGATCATCAAATTCCCTTTCTAAAGCTCGCAGTTCATGACGAGGACAAAACTCCCTCATCATAAGCGCCCTAAGTTCAGCCCATGTTTGTGCCAAAGCAACCTCAGCACCACGGTCTCTCATAATCCCGTTCCACCATGTGAGAGCCCTCTTCTGAAACACACTGGAAGCAAACTCGACTTTGCGATTATCAGGACACTGAACGTGACGAAACGTGCTCTCAATGCTCTCAAACCATTGAAGGAGCCCAGTTGCTCCCTCAGAACCACTAAATTTGAGCGGTGTTGCCGAATTGATGCTTTTGAAGTTGCATGGAGCATTATTGTTGTTGTTGGCTTGGTTCCATTGAGCAATAAGATTTGGGAACGCAGCAGCCATTTGCTGCGCGATGATTTCTGCCAGTTCGGCATTTGGTAGCGGATTTTCGCGTCGAGGAGGCATTCTAAAAGAGGGAACATGAAAGGAACGAGTGAGATGATTAGATGAAAAGAATGAGATGAAACAAAAATCGACAAAAGCAAAGATGGTGGTCATTCATCCGTATCACAAAGCAAACAAACGACACACGGTGACTAATCAAAGTAAATGGGTCAAAAATAATGCTTCGCGAAGACATGCTCGCCTATAAGTGAACACTCACCCCAAGAGTTCCCAGGTAAGAGTGACTGGTCCGATTATGTGGATTTGTACGAACACTCTAGCCTTAGACAGAAAACCCAGGGTACAGGAATTCACCCTTCCAGTTTGCACGTGTTCACACTATTTAGAACCCAAAACTTTGACGAGATTTTGAAAACTTGGAAGGCACAAGGCCAAAAGAATCATTCAGAAATGGATGGTAAATTTTCAAAATAATTATGAAAAATCAAAGAGTTTAAAACCATATAATAAATCATTTAAAAACAGATGATTGATTTTCAAAAATCGTTTCGGAAAATTGGGTTCTTGTTTTTGGTGATCACCTAAGGATAGGTGAAGTGCATGTTTTAAGTTCTAAACACAAGACAACTTGTGTTGGGGTCCTAGAAAGGTTATAGTCTAGGTCAAAGCATTACTAATAACCTAATTCCCTATAACCATTGGCTCTGATACCAACTCTTCTGTCACACCCCGACCACGTAAAACATCAAATCGTGGCGGAAACGTCGGGGAGTGTTGTAACAGAATTATTGTTTCACAACCATGGCATTTAAAAGTTATGTTTTATTCATCCAACAAAGAGTTACATTGTCTTAAGATAACTGAAACAAAGAGTACACCACATAATTAAACTAGTTCTAGCTTCATTTTTAAGTCTCTAAGGCACAGGTCCGCCCTAGGATGTCACGAACATCCTAAGCAACAGCTCCTGAAAACACATGTGAAAATAGGTACGTCAGCATAAAAATGCCTGTGAGATACATAGGTTTTATGAAAATAGGATTCATGACTTGAGTTTAGAGAAATGTTTAATAAAATTAAGTCATGAACCTTGTTAATTGTTTTGTTTTATAAATCATTTGAAAAACGATAGCAAAATCAGATGATATGTATAAATAAAAGAATAATGTATGGTTAAAAGATTAACCAAGTAAAAGAGTTTGTATAAACCAAGTTATTTGTAAAACAATGTTTAAGTGAAAATGTGTTGTAAATGTAATATGTCTAAACTGAAGTGGTTTAAATAACGCTACGATATGTAATATCATACAAGCACTTATATATAGGAAGTACCAGCGGCGTATCCACCATGCTTGTACCATATTACACACGCCTCGTTATTTAAGTCACTCAAACCAACCAACATTGTGAAATATCCATGTTTAATCCAATAGTCAAATGTCATAGTATAACCCAAGTTGAATATAAACCATGTAATGTGTAAACAAAAGTTATGTATGGTAAGTAAAATGAGACTACTTAAACCACAAGTAAAAATGTACAAAACAAAGTATTTTGAATATATCAAGAGTTATGTTTTGTAAAATAAATGCATGTTTTACTGATACAAACACTTATGTAGTAAGTTAACGCATTACATTCAAGCCTTGAGACAGCAGGATAACCCTAGAGTAAAGATTATCAAAGAAAAATGTTTTCGGATTCAGTCATTCCTTACACCCAAACAAACCTAGGATGTCAGGAACGGGATTTGTCAAGTCCTATGGTACCATTACTTACTACCGAGCGGCGTAGCTAATGTTAATGAATGTAATTTAGACCCGTTGAACAAACCAAATGTCATATCAAATTGTAAACATGTAATGAAAGTAATGTACTAAGTATGCTAAGTTAACATACAAAGCAGAAAAGTCATGTAAATCAATGTGCTAAGTATGCTAAGTAAACACACATAGCAAAAGAAAATGAAATTATGTACTAATAGTGTACTAATGAGCATAGCAAGTATATGATATGAAAACATGGAAAGCATGAAAATAACAAGTTGGCACATGTGTTTCACCCCAAAATGTTTGGAAAATAGTAAAAGAGGGGTCTATGTACTCACTTGAGATTGCTCAATAGACTTTAGATATCCACCAAGCAAAGCTAGAAGATCGCGGAATCAAACGGCACCTAATATAGGTAACTACATTAATAAACGGACCTATTTGGAGGATCGGGTAGCATGAGGGTTCGTAAACCAAATGAGTGTAGGAACTCAAGAAATATGGTTTAACAAAGCCTACATACTAAAACGAAACTTATCCTAAGTGCTTTTGACCCGTTACGACCCGTTTAGGTAGCTTATGCTACTTTAACGCGTCGTTCGCGTAAAACGCGTTTGGACCGCCTAACTAGTCCTATGACAAGTAAAATATGCCTCAACATGTCTAATATTGTTGCTAAATTAGTTTAGATGTCAAAATTTGGGTTACATATGCTTAAAATGAATTTTGGCGTAAAAAGGGCATTTTGGTAATTTACCAAAGGCATATATACTACCTATCATACAACTACTTAAACGACGTGACCATAAGGTATAACCTCGGAAGGTTATTCCCTATACAACTATGGTCACCTAAAGTGTTTGGTCAGATCCTAATGATCGACCAAATGGGTCGGGTTCGAAAGTATAAGCGATTGATTAGATCGCTTACCTTTACGACCCCAGACAAGCACAAATCTAAAAGTGACGAGCTAAACATGTTAAAACATGTTTAACGAAGTTTGAAAACAGGTTTGGTATCAAGACAAAGGGTCTTGATACCCAAAAGTAGTTTGGTTACAAAATACGCAAGAATACGCATTTTGGCCGAAACTACGACTCGTCACTGAGCCTAGATAACGTGGTAATCAGTAGGTATAGTCACTAGGGACTTTAACCATCGTGATTACGCTCACGTTATGAAGTTCAAACGAACTTCGTGTTGACCATAAACTGGTCAAAGCTGAAAGTCAAACACTGTTTGACTTTCATGCTAAAAACGCGTAAAAGAACGAAGGGATACTTACAAAGGGTCCAAGAATGGAAGTTTGATCTGAAAATTCCCAGGTATGAAGTGTTGCAACTCCAACTTAGGGAAATAATCAGATCAAGGTGTGCTTTGAAGTGAAAACATGAGGGGTATATATAGTTTTCGTACAACCGTTAGGATCATTCGTCGAGAAACGTACTTTGATCTAGGTCGTACACATGGGCCCATTGTTTTACAAAACCATGGGAGCCCCTAGATTAAGTCCATTGTTTGCTAAAAACCGTTTGCAAGTGGGTTTTGAGTGTATAACAGCTGCAAACAGCTGTTAAAACTGGTTTTGCAGATCTGGGAGGGCCTCACGGCCCGCGTAAGGGGACCAAGACAGTCTACGCGGCCCGCCTGGGGGTCTCAGATCAGCAACAGATTTCAAACAATGGCAGTTTCAGTCCCTGTTGGTGTTTAAAGCCATTTCCGACATGTTTAAGGCCCGTTAAGCAAACTTTAAGGCCCTAAAATGATGCTTAAACATTGTGGACATAAAACATGCTCAAAAATATGCCATATGTCGGTTCGTTTGGTCGTATGAACACGATGTTCGCTTAATTACGACGAAATGCGCACAAGCGCGAAAAACGATCCAAATTGCGCGACGAATGGATTTTTCTTATGCCAAACACTAGAATAAAATATTTTAATGCTTACATAAATTTTGGATGTCCGGATGTATTCAGAACGTAAGTTATGCGCGAAAATGCAAACTTATGCACTTTTTGACGCTTTTAGTCCTTGAATGAGCTTAAAGTTTATTTTAGCACACCGAACCCCTCAAAGCATATTTCTAAGCTATGTAAAGGATATTTAGGGTGTGTTTAACTTATGATCATGTTCTGGAATGTCCGTTACAGTTCAAATCGGCATACTTTCGCAGTTTGTCGAATTTAGTCCCTGTAAGCGAATAGACTTGATTTTGCCATACCAAAGCCTTCAAAACTTATTTCTAAGTTATGTAAAGGTTATTTAAGGTATGTTAAGCATAAATTGATGTTCTGGAGTGTTTTTCGCGTTAAACTGATTACGTTTACGCACCAGTTTGCGTATAATTCTCCAGAAAGCGATATAGAGTTTGAGATTGAATAAAAATCAAAACATGAAAAATATAAAACATAAACAAACAAATATTGGGATCAAATAAATTTATTTCATTGATAACTGAATTGTTTACAATGATTACAAGCACAGATGTCACAATGTACTCACACGAGATTGTAAGTATCCTTGATTAAGTGTCCTAACAAAGCTCGAAATCAAGTGGCACCTAGCATGGAATCACTATGATAAATAATCGGTACCTAAATCGGGAGATCGGGTAGAATGAGGTCTCGTAAACCAAATGAGTATTGGAACTTATGTGATATGGTTTAACATAGCCTATATTCTAAATCGGAACCTATCCTAAGTGCTTACGACCCGTTATGACCCATTAAGTTAGCTTACGCTACTTTAACGCTTCGTTCGCGCGAATGCGCGTTCTAGATGCCTAACTAGTCCTATGACAAGTATTATATACCCTAACATGTTTAAATATGTTGCATAATTAGTTTAAGTGACAAAAATTAAGTTACATATGCTTAAATACCTATTATGCATGAAAAGGGTGAGACATATAAACTACCTATCATACAACTAATTAAACTAAGTGACCATAAGGTATAACCACGGAAGGTTATTCCCTATACAACTATGGTCACAAAACATGCTTGGTCGGATCCTAACGATCGACCAAACGGGTCAGGTTTGAAAGTCTAAGCGGTTGTCAAAACCGCTTGACTTACGACCCTATACAAGCACTAGACTAAAAGTGACGAGTTAAACATGTTAAAACATGTTTAACTAAGTTAGAAAACAAGTTTGATATCAAAACAAAGTGTTTTGATACCCGAAAATAGCTTCGATGCAAAATACACATAAACACGTATTTTGACCGAAACTTTGACTCGTCACTTTGACTAATCGACATGGTAATCAGTAGGCATAGTCACAAGGGACTATAACCATCGTAATTACGCTCACGTTGCAAAGTTCAAACGAACTTTGTGTTGACCAATTCATGGTCAAAGCAGAAAGTCAAACACTGTTTGACTTTCATGCTTGAAATACATAAAAAGCATGAAAGAAGCTTACAAAAGGTCCAAGCAAGGAATAATTGAACTCAAAATTCTCAGGTATGAAGCTTCACAAGTGAGAGCTTCAACTTAGAGAAGAAATTGAGATCAAATTGTGGGGAATGAAGTAAAGAACCCACTTCTATTTATAATAAGCTTGGTTTAACAAGATCATGACAAGTGTTTTTGCAAGAATCAATGATCAATCCTAGCCATAAACTTGTGGAACATGGTTTTATATACAATGGGAGCTCCAAAACTAGTTCATATTCAATGTTCAATCCTAGCCATAAACTTGTGAAACATGGTTTTATATACAATGGGAGCTCCAAAACTAGTTCATATTATTGAAAAAGTTGCATAAAAGACCCTCAAGTTCAAACAGCTTGCTGAAAACAGATATTTCTATCAAAACAGGGCCGTGGCGTCGCGCCATGGCACCACCCCTATTGGGGTCGCGCGGCGCTAGCACACCCCAGTTCCAGAAAGTTTCAAAAAAATGGCAAAAATGGTCCCTGCAACTCGTTTAAGCCATTTTCGGTGCGTTTAAACCCCGTTAACCCATTTTCAAGGCTCTACAAGGATGTTAAAGCATAGGGAACTTGAAACATGCTTGAAATTATCTCGTATGTAGGTTCGTTTGGTCGTACGGTCGCGTTATTTGGTTAATTACGACAAAACTCGAACGGACGCGAAATCGATCCAAATTGCACGACGAGTGGTATTTTTGCATTCCAATAACTAAATAAATTATTTTAATGATTACAAAAATTTTTGGATGTCCGGATATGTTCAGAACGTAAGATATGCGCGAAAATGCAAACTTATGCAATTTTTGACGCTTTTAGTCCCTGTTGATCAAATAAGTTTATTTTCGCATACCGAACCCCTCAAAGCCTATTTCTAAGCTAGGTAAAGGATATTTAGGGTATGTTTAACTTATGATCATGTTCCAGAATGTTCGTTACAGTACGAATCGGCATAGTTTCGCAGTTTGACGGAAATAGTCCCTGCGATCGAATAAACTTGTTTTCGACACACCAAACCCTCCAAAACTTATTTCTAAGTTATGTAAAAGTTATTTAAGGTATTTTAGGCCTATTTCACTATTTTGGAGTGTCTGTCGCGTTAAACTGATCAGTTCGCGTATAATTTTCCAGAAAGCGATTTAAAGCTTGAAATTGAACTAGGATTGATATGTGAAAAGGTCACATGTAATTGTACAAATCCCAAGAATGAAACACAAGATTTCATTGGATTTGAATTTGTATGATGGTCGTAGTGACACAGGTGTCACAGTCTCCCCTACTTTAGGAAATTTCGTCCTGAAATTTAAATTTTAGGGGAAACCTGTGAAGACAATTGTGATTGTTTCGCTTTCAAATGGATCCTCCGTTTCCTAAGTATAACTCTGGACCACGTTTGGATTCTTAGCGAATTTGTTAATTGTTAAGATGATGTCATTGTTGATACAAAAACATGGAGCTTCGAACAACGAATAGAAGAATGTTTCCTATGAAGACTATTTATAGGAAACTTGTGTGTGCTCGAAATCGGAGTCGGAGAGTGTATGATACAATAACATTGGTCATGGTCCAGGACTTCTAGTAACTTAAATAACGCTACATTCGCAATGTAATAAGGAGCACTTATATATAGGAAGTACCAGCGGCGTATCCACCATGCCCTTTTTACATTGCTCCCATTTTGTTATTCTTATCAGTATAGGTATTAACACATGACAAAACTTGTTGTGGTTTCTGTGCACTGAATTCCATAATTATGTATGCATCCATAGTTACGTAATTCCTTGCACAGTCCGCACAGTTCATTTTATAATGCGCAGGAGAAAAATCAATTGAACAAACATGTAATGACTTGACTAGACCACCAAAGGATCTTTTTAACTAGATCAACGAACGATCCTTTTAACTAGATCAACACATGATCTTTTTAACTAGACCGTTGTACGATCTCTTTAAATAGACCATTAAAGGATCTTTTTTACTTTGAATCAAATCATCATTTTGAAATAGCACTTTTGAATCCAAGGTTCTTACTATTTGCGTAGAAAAGCCCCTTACGGAATTTAAGATAGTACTTTGAGTATCCTTCTGAGAATCTAACATATGAAAATACGGAAGATTCTACCAGGACTTAGGTAGCGAGCTTTAGAATTACATAAACACATAATCACATAATCGCGTATTCGTTAATTTAGTTATTAGCTCATTTATTAACTTGAATCAAATGCATTTAAAGTACACCATAAATCCAATCACGGACTTTAATTGGTACTTTAAATATCCCCAAGAATCTAACTATGAAGATAGGAAGATCTTATAAGGATTTGGTTTTGTCTTTGTCGTATCGTATCATTCGTATTAAAACACACAAGGAAACCAATTAAGGATTCATGAAAGTACCTTTAGATATCAAATCAAAGATTTGAAATGGTATTTCAAGTATCTGATTAAGAATTTGTAACTTGTACCTTGTACTTTGTTTCTTAAAAGAAATGAGTACTTAGGATTTTTGGGGAGATCACAAGTGATCAAAATAAAATTAAGAAATCACACGAGTAGTTTGTTTTGCAAGGAACACGGTTCCTTATTGTCGGTATCGTAGGGGTATGTCACGCATACACACAATCGTATCAGTCTTGTAAATAAAAGTGAAACAACAAATTTATTTATATATAACAACTGAATTGTTTCAAACGTCAAAGGTAACAACAAGGAGAACATAAAAGTCTAATTGTTCACTGCTGGATTGTCGTTTGCATTTGCCTCGTTTATGTTAAACACTCGTCCACGCTCTGGATTTGTGTTAACAAGTCTTGGGCAATTGTTTTGGTAGTGAGTAAGATCACCACAGTTATAGCTTGATCCAGGTGGAAATGGTGCTTGAACAGCAGCAGGATTTGTAACAGCTTGGTTTTGATTTGCATAGTGGCAGGTATTGACCAAATGTCCCAATCGCCCACAGTGGGTACATTTGTGACACTGTGTTTGCTCCAGATGATGATGGTTGCATTTGTTGCATAAAGGTGCGGTACCAACATAGTTTTTCCTTGTACGAGGTTGTGCTGGCTGGTTTGGTGCAACCTGATTGTTCTGAGCAACCACATCGAAGTTTTGTGAAGCCTTACGCTTCTTTGACTTTTTGGAGGACTCAGTCTGTTTATCCTTTGGTTTTCCTTGTGCAGACTCGTCAGATGGTTTCGGGTCGCCCTTTCGGAAAAGCTTACCTTTCCTAATCTGGGATTCAGTCAGGGTAGCAGATAGTTCAATGGCCTGTCTGACAGTAGTAGGGTTGCTACCAGTAACAATGTCCTGAACTAGGTCAGGGAGACCATCAATGTACTTTTCGATCACCTTATCCAAAGGCGTAACCATGGTAGGACATAACAGGCTCAGTTCCTCATAACGGTCAGTGTATGCTCGATGTTCACTGCTGTCTTGCTTAAGATCGTCAAATTCCCTTTCCAAAGCCCTGAGTTCATGGCGAGGACAGAACTCCTTCATCATTAGAGCTCGAAGCTCTTCCCAAGTTTGTGCCATTGCTACATCGGCACCCCTATCCCTCATTACACCATTCCACCATGTAAGTGCTGTTTTCTAGAATACGCTCGATGCAAACTCAACCTTTCGCTCGTTTGGGCATTGTACATGACGAAACGTGCTTTCAAGACTCTCAAACCATTGTAGGAGCCCAGTGGCCCCTTCAGACCCAGTAAATGTGAGTGGCTTTGCTGAATTGAATGTCTTATAGTTGCACGGAGCATTGTTGTTATTGTTGTTTGCTTGGTTTACTTAGGTTATCAGGTTTGGGAGTACAACAGCGATTTGTTGAGTGATAATAGCTGCGAGTTCGGTGTTAGTTTGAGGTTGTGCATCACGTCGAGGAGGCATATTCAAAAAGAGCAAAGAAACATGAAAAGGAAACGAGTGAGATGATATCGGATAGTAAGAATTGAATGCTTAAAAGAATATCGACAAAGCATGAAGATTGTGATCATTTGTTCGTTACCTAAAACAAACAAATGACACAGTGACTAATCAAAGTAAATGGGTCGTACTAATGTATCGCGAAGACATGCTTTAGCCTATAAGTGGACACTCACCCCAAGAGTTCCCAGGTAAGAGTGACTGGTCCGATTATGTGGATTTGTACGAACACTCTAGCCTTAGACAGAAAACTCGAGGTACAGGCACCCACCCTTCCAGATTGCACGTGTTCACTTTATTTAGACCCAAACTTTGACGAGATTTTGAAAACTTTGAAGGTTAAAAACCTTATAATAAATCATCAAAGAAAAGATGATCGGTTTTCAAAAATGGATTCGTTATTTGTGTTCTTGTTTTGGTTGTCACCTAAAGATAGGCGACAATATTGTTTTAAGACTAAACACAAGATAACTTGTGTTAGGGTCCTAGGAAGGTTATAGTCTAGGTAAAAGCATTGCTAATAACCTAAATCCCTATAACCATTGGCTCAGATACCAGCTTTTCTGTCACACCCCGACCACGTAAAACAACAAATCGTGGCGGAAACGTCGGGGAGTGTCGTAACAGAATCATTGTTTCACAACCATGGATTTAAATAGTTTCGTTTTATTGAATTATTGAACTCATTGTTTTATTACAAATCAGATAAATACAAATAATTGTCTCTCGAGTTTTAAAATAGCTAAGGCACAAATCCATCCTATGTGTAGCATGCATCAACAATCATCACATAGCAGCACCTGAAACATATGTGAAAATAGGTACGTCAGCATAAAAATGCCTGTGAGTAACATAGGATTTGTGAAATTAGATTCATGGCTTTGGATAACACAAGAAAATGTTTTATGTTTTCAAAAATAGCCATGAATCCTTGCAAAAGTTTTTGTTTCTAAAATGCGTCGTTTTGGAAAAATGTTTATAGTATATGCAAAAATATACTTTGGTTTTGAGATAAGCGGATGAGTAGTATATCTAAATATACTTTAGTTATGAAATAGTTAAACAAATAGTATATCAAAATATACTTTAGTTTTGAAATAATAGGTTTGGTAGTACATCACAAGTATACTTTGGCTCAAAAATGCAAGCATCGGTAGTATATCAATTTATACTTTGGATCTGTAAATAACATATCAACTATGTTTTGGTTTGAAAATAGCATATCAACTATGCTTTGGTAGTATATCAACATATACTTTAGTTTTGAAATTAACAAAGTCGGTAGTATATCAAATTATACTTTAGTAAAATAGTATCATGTTGGTAGTATATCGAAATATACCTAGATCATGATTTGGTAATATATCAAACTATATTTTAGTAAACAATAGCATATCAAAAATTATGTTTTGGCAAAATAGTATCACGTTGGTAGTATATCGAAATATACCATAAATCGCGATTTAGCAATACATTCAAACCTTAGTGCATCAAACTACACTTTAGAGACTATAGAAATACCACAAAGGTAAATTCTATTTGGTTAAAATTTGGTTTCTGACATTCCATACAACAGGAATGGGGTATCTAGTCCTATAGCGCTATATCGTACTACCAATCGGCTTGATCATTGTTAATGAATGTATAAGTAACGTATGAATAGACAAATAGTCGTACAAACTTGAAAATCAGTGTTTAAGTTATGGACAATAGTTTAATTTGTCAAAAGATAAGTACTATGCATGTGTAATCATATAGTTGAAATCATGAAAATAGCGTATCGGCACATATGTATCACCCCAAAACATTTGAAAACGTAAAAGATGGGACTATGTACTCACATGAGATTGTAAGTATCCTTGATTAAGTGTCCTAACAAAGCTCAGAAATCAAGGAATCAAGTGGCACCTAGCATGGAATCACTATGATAAATAATCGGTACCTAAATCGGGAGATCGGGTAGAATGAGGTCTCGTAAACCAAATAAGTATTGGAACTCATGTGATATGGTTTAACAAAGCCTATATTCTAAATCGGAACCTATCCTAAGTGCTTACGACCCGTTATGACCCATTAAGTTAGCTTACGCTACTTTAACGCGTCGTTCGCGCGAATGCGGGTTCTAGATGCCTAACTAGTCCTATGACAAGTATTATATGCCCTAACATGTTTAAATATGTTGCATAATTAGTTTAAGTGACAAAAATTAAGTTACATATGCTTAAATACCAATTATGCATGAAAAGGGCATTTTGGTCATTTTCCTAAGGTATATAAACTACCTATCATACAACTAATTAAACTAAGTGACCATAAGGTATAACCTCGGAAAGTTATTCCCTATACAACTATGGTTACAAAACATGCTTGGTCGGATCCTAACGATCGACCAAACGGGTCGGGTTCGAAAGTCTAAGCGGTTGTCAAGACCGCTTGACTTACGACCCTATACAAGCACTAGACTAAAAGTGATGAGTTAAACATGTTAAAACATGTTTAACTAAGTTAGAAAACAGGTTTGATATCAAAACAAAGTGTTTTGATACCCGAAAATAGCTTCGATGCAAAATACGCATAAACACGTATTTTGACCGAAACTTTGACTCGTCACTTTGACTAATCGACGTGGTAATCAGTAGGCATAGTCACAAGGGACTATAACCATCGTGATTACGCTCACGTTGCAAAGTTCAAACGAACTTTGTGTTGACCAATTCATGGTCAAAGAAGAAAGTCAAAAACTGTTTGACTTTCATGCTTGAAATACATAAAAAGCATGAAAGAAGCTTACAAAAGGTCCAAGCAAGGAATATTTGAACTCAAAATTCTCAGGTATGAAGCTTCACAAGTGAGAGCTTCAACTTAGAGAACAAATTGAGATCAAATTGTGGGGAATGAAGTAAAGAACCCACTTCTATTTATAGTAAGCTTGGATTAACAAGATCATGACAAGTGGTTTTGCAAGAATCAAGGTTCAATCCTAGCCATAAACTTGTGGAACATGGTTTTATATACAATGGGAGCTCCAAAATTAGTTCATATTATTGAAAAAGTTGCATAAAAGACCCTCAAGTTCAAACAGCTTGCTGAAAACTGATATTTCTGTCAAAACAGGGTTGTGGCATCGTGCCATGGCACCACCCCTATTGGGGTCGCACGGAGCTAGCACACCCCAGTTCCAGAAAGTTTTGAAAAATGGCAAAAATGGTCCCTGCAACTCGTTTAAGCCATTTTCGATGCGTTTAAACCCCGTTAACCCATTTTCAAGGCTCTACAAGGATGTTAAAGCATAGGGAACTTGAAGCATGCTTGAAATTATCTCGGATGTCGGTTCGTTTGGTCGTACGGTCGCGTTATTCGGTTAATTACGACGGAACTCGAACGGACGCGAAATCGATCCAAATTGCACGACGAGTGGTATTTTTGCATTCCAATAACTAAATAAATTATTTTAATGATTACAAAAATTTTTGGATGTCCGGATATGTTCAGAACATAAGATATGCGCGAAAATGCAAACTTATGCACTTTTTGACGCTTTTAGTCCCTGTTGATCAAATAAGTTTATTTTCGCATACCGAACCCCTCAAAGCCTATTTCTAAGCTATGTAAAGGATATTTAGGGTATGTTTAACTTATGATCATGTTACGGAACATTCGTTATGTCACACCCCGACCACGTAGAACATACAAAACGTGGCGGAAACATCGGGGAGTGTTGTAACAGAATTAATGTTTCACAACCATGGAAATTGAAGTTTCGTTTTATTAATCAAACATGAAAGTTTACATTGTTTTAAACAATAACCAAAGAGTACATAACATAAAGTAGCTAGTTCTTGTCTTGTTTTAAGTCACTAAGGCACAGGTCCGCCTAAGTATGTCTTGATAAGTCCTATACATCATCACCTGAAAACACATGTGAAAATAGGTACGTCAGCATAAAAATGCCTGTGAGATACATAGGTTTTGTGAAAATAGGATTCATGACTTATGTTTGAGAAAATGTTTAGTCATGAACCTTGTAATTTGTTTTGTCTTGTAAATCATTTGAAAAACGATAAGATCAGATGATATGTATAAATAACTGTCAGGTTAAATGAATAACCATGTAAAAATGTGTTTGTATAAGATAAGTTGTTTGTAAAACAATGTCTTGTGAAAAGTATGTTATTTGTATAAAATGTCATATGTCATAAACTGAAATGATTCAAATAACGCTACGATATGTAATACCAAACAAACACTTATATATAGGAAGTACCAGCGGCGTATCCACCATGCTTGTATCATATTACACACGCCTCGTTACTTAATCACTTACTCAAACCAAACTATCAAGATGAAATGTTTAACAAGTGTAGAAATGTTCATGTATAGTCAAATACGGTTCACACGGTTCACAGATACAAACGGTTCACAGATACAAATGGTTCACAGATACAAACGGTTCATAGATATCAATGGATCACATAGTCAAATGATTACAACGGTTCAATATGTAGTATAATGTGTTCATATGCTGGATAAGCATATGCAACAGAAAGGCAATGTAAAACAATGTACTAAGTATGCACACAATGGACATACGTAGTATGAAATGTAATTGTAGAACGATGTACTAAGTATGCACACACAATGGGCATACATAGCATGTAATGTAAAACGATGTACTAAGTACACACACAATGGGCACACCTAGCATGAAATGTAATGTAAAACGATGTACTAAGTAATGCACACAATGGGCACACCTAGCATAAAATGTAATGTAAAACGATGTACTAAGTAATGCACACAATGGGCACACCTAGCATGAAATGTAATGAAATCATGTACTATAATGTACTAACAAACATAGCAAGTATATGATGTGAAAACAGGAAAGCATGAAAGTAACAAGTAGGCACATGTGTTCCACCCCAAAACAGTTTGGAAAACAGTAAAAGAGGGGTCTATGTACTCACTTGATATTGCTCAGTAGCCCTTGAGTAACAACCAAACAATGCTAGAGATCGCGGATATCAAACGGCACCTAATATAGGTAACTATGTTAATAAACCGGACCTAAATCGGAAGATCGGGTAGCATGAGGGTTCGTAAACCAAACGAGTGTGGAGACTCGTATAATATGGTTTAACAAAGCCTACATACTAAATGAAACCTAACATAATTGTTTACGACCCATTACGACCCGTTTAGGTAGCTTATGCTACTTTAACGCGTCGTTCGCGTGAAACGCGTTCGGACCGCCTAACTAGCCCTATGACAAGTGTTATATGCCTAAACATGTTACATAATCAGTTATGTGACAAAAGTTTAGGTTACATATGCTTAATTACCAATTATACATGAAAAGGGTATTCTGGTAATTTACCTAAGGCATATAAACTACCTATCATACAACTACTTAAACGATGTGACCATAGGGTATAACCTCAGAAGGTTATTCCCTACCTACTATGGTCACCTAATGTATTTGGTCGGATCCTAATGATCGACCAAACTGGGTCGGGTTCGAAGGTATAAGCGATTTATCAGATCGCTTACCCTACGACCCTAGACAACGTGGTAATCAGTAGGCATAGTCCCAAGGGACTATAACCATCGTGATTACAATCACGTTGCGAAGTTCAAACGAACTTCGCATTGACCATAAGCTGGTCAACGTTGAAAGTCAAACAAAGTTTGACTTTCTGACTCGAAAAGCAATAAAATAAAGAAAAGAACGAAAGAATACTTACGAAGGGTCCCCGAATGCTAATCTAGATCACAATAACTCAGGTATGAAACAATGGTTCCAACTTAGAGTCATTTAGATCAGATTCTAGTGGTTTTGGAGTAATGGGGGGTGGGGTATTTATAGTTTTCGGGTAACCGTTAAGATCGTTTGTCGAATATCGTGCCTTAATCGTATCCGTACAAGTGTCAGAAAGTTATGGTGGCTAAAAATAGGTCTAAATGAGCTGTATGTGCAGTTGAGAATGTGTGGGTGAGGATCAAACAGCTGGAAACTGCTGACTGTTCGAACTTATCTGTTCTGGGAGGCGGACACGGGCCGCGTGAGGATTAACATATGTCTTACGCGGGCCGCCTGGCCTGTCTGGTCAGATCCCAAGTTTCAGAATTAACAGTTTTGGTCCCTGCACGTGTTTAAGGCCATTTCTGACACTTCTAAGGCCCGTAAAGCCAACTTTAAGGCCCTAAAATGATGCCTAAACATTTTGGACATGAAACATGCTCAAAAATATGTCGGATGTTGGTTCGTTTGGCCGTACGAACGCGATGTTCGCTTAATTACGACGGAATGCGCACAAGCGCGAAAAACGATCCAAAATGCGCAACGAATGGATTTTTCTTATGCCGAACACTAAAATAAAATATTTTAGTGCTTACATAAATTTTTGGATGTCCGGATGTATTCAGAACGTAAGTTATGCGCGTAAATGCAAACTTGTGCACTTTCTGACGCTTTTAGTCCCTGAATGATCCAAAAGTTTATTTTAGCACACCGAACCCCTCAAAGCCTATTTCTAAGCTATGTAAAGGATATTTATGGTGTGTTTAACTTATGGTCATGTTCCAGAATGTCTGTTACAGTTCAAATTGGCATACTTTCGCAGTTTGTCAACTTTAGTCCCTGTAAGCGATTTAACTTGTTTTTGCAATACCAAAGCCTTCAAAACTTATTTCTAAGTTATTTAAAGGTTATTTAAGGTATGTTAAGTATATGTCACTATTCCGGAGTGTTTGTTGCATTAAACTGGTTATATTTACGCATCAGTGCGCGTATAACCTTCCAGAAAACGATATAGAGTTTGAAATCGAACAAGAATTGATATGTGTAAACGATACACATATTTTTACAAATCCCAAGTATGAAATACAATATTTAATTGGTTGGGCATTTGTTTGATGGTCTCAGTGACACAGGTGTCACAGTCTCCCCTACTTTAGGAAATTTCGTCCCGAAATTAATTCGTATGAGTCTATTTGTGACTTTGTGTCAGATAACCACCAGAGATATGTAAAGCATAATCCTGTCATTTCCTTAACGGACATTCTTCAGAACGAAAATGAACAGACGGAGTCATTTTCCTCATCGAGTATTCTTCAGAAGCGGAAATGAAGGAATAAACAAACGGGGATTCATTTCTTTAACGGACAATCTTCAGAAACGAAAATGAACAAACGGAGTCATTTTCAACGGATGCTTCCTCAGAAACGGAAATGAAAATGATAGACAAACGGATATTCATTTCCTCAACGGACAAATCTTCAGAAACGAAAATGAACAAACGGAGTCATTTTCAACGGTTGCTTCCTCAGAAACGGAAATGAAAATGATAGACAAACGGATATTCATTTCCTCAACGGACAAATCTTCAGAAACGAAAATGAAAAAACGGAGTCATTTTCAACGGTTGCTTCCTCAGAAACGGAAATGAAAATGATAGACAAACGGACATTCATTTCCTCAACGGACAAATCTTTAGAAACGAAAATGATCAAACGGAGTCATTTTCAACGGTTGTTTCCTCAGGTTCGGAAATGAAAGATTAAGCAACGGATATTCATTTCCTCAACGGATAATCTTCAGAAACGAAAATGAACTAACGGAGTCATTTTCAACGGTTGTTTCCTCAGGTTCGGAAATGAAGGATTAAACAACGGATATTCATTTCCTCAACGGATAATCTTCAGAAACGAAAATGAACTAACGGAGTCATTTTCAACGGTTGTTTCCTCAGGTTCGGAAATGAAGGATTAAACAACGGATATTCATTTCCTCAACGGATAATCTTCAGAAACGAAAATGAACTAACGGAGTCATTTTCAACGGTTGTTTCCTCAGGTTCGGAAATGAAGGATTAAATAAACGGATATTCATTTCCCTTGACGGATACTCTTCAGAACAAAAAAATGACCAAACGGAGTCATTTTCCTCAACGGGTATTCTTCAGAATTGGAAATGAAGGATAAACGGATATTCATTTCCTCAACGGATATTCTTCAGAAGTGAAAAATGAATAGCTAGTTCATTTTTCCTCAACGGATACTTCATCAGAATTGGAAATGAATAGGGTTAACTTCTAGGTACATGACAAAGCTCGCTGTGGTTTCTGTGCACTAAATTCCATAATTATGTATGCATCCATAATTACGTAATTCCTTGCACAGTCCGCACAGTTTGTCTTGTAATGTTCATAAGCACATAATCACATAGTTGTTTAATTGTTATTATCTTGTTATTGATTGCTATTAACTTGGCACCTCGTACTTCGTTTCTCTTGGAAGAAACGGGTACTTAGGATTTTCGTGGAAAACGCAAGAGATCATACAATGGAAGAAATTTGGGGGTAGTATGTTCTTCAAGGAATGCGGTTCCTTGATTGTCGGTATTGTAGGGGATATGTTGTTTATACATACAATCACATAAATACATTGCAATGTTAATAAAAGATTTATTTATAAACAATGATAACAATAACTGTTTCATGGATCATGACAACATAAGAAAATAATACATAGGACGTAATTATTTCTAAACGATGTTGTCTTCTGGTTGGTCAAATGCTCATCCCTGCACTGGATTTGCATTAGCAAGCCTTGGGCAATTCCTACGAAAATGGCCCATCTCGCCACAGTTGTAGCAAGATCCCGGTGGAAAACGAGCTTGAGCAGGATTGTTGCCAGCTTGATTTGGTGCAGCTGCGGTTGGGCAAACCCTAGCTGTATGACCTATAAGTTCGCAAACTTGGCATGTGCGGCACTTCACACCAGCATGATGATGTAGGCCACATTGGTTACACAAGGGTGCAGTTCCGTTGTAGGGTTTCCTGGTAGGGGGTTGAGCTGGTTGGTTGGGGACGGCTTGATCATTGTGAGCGACCACAGCGTAGTTCTGAGAAGCTTTTCGCTTCTTTGACCTCTTAGGGGATCCAGATTGTTCATCCATGGTCTTTGATTCCTCGATTGGTTTCGATTCCTCGACCGGTTTCTTGTCACCTTTCCTGAAGAGTTTTCCTTTCCTGATCTTTGATTCAGTCAAGGTTGCAGATAGCTCAATGGCCTGTCTAACTGTAGTAGGGTTGCTGCCAGTCACAATGTCTTGTATTGAGTCAGGGAGGCCATCAATGTACTTTTCGATTTCCTTATCCAAAGGCGTGACCATGTTTGGGCATAACAGACTTAACTCCTCATAACGGTCCGTGTAGGCTCGATGCTCACTGCTGTCTTGCTCAAGATAGTCGAATTCCCTTTCCAAGGCCCTGATCTCGTGACGAGGACAGAATTCCTTCATCATAAGGCCCCTAAGTTCAGCCCATGTCTGTGCTAGAGCAACTTCTACACCTCGATCTCTCATAACCCCGTTCCACCACGTAAGGGCTCTCTTCTGGAACACACTCGAAGCAAACTCGACCTTGCGATTGTCAGGACACTGCACGTGGCGGAAAGTATTCTCAATGCTCTCGAACCATTGAAGAAGCCCAGTCGCTCCCTCAGAACCACTAAACTTGAGTGGTTTAGCCTGATTAAAATCCTTGTATTTGCATGGAAAATTGTTGTTGTTGTTGTTGTTGGCTTGGTTCCATTGAGCAAAGAGGTTTGGGAATTGAGCAGCCATTTGCTGCGCAATAATTTCTGCCAGTTCGGCAGTCGCTATCTGGCTTTCGCGTCGAGGAGGCATTCTAAAAGAGGAAACATGAAAGGAAACGAGTGAGAGAATTAGACGAAAAGAATGAGATGAAACAAATTTGATGAAAGCAAGGATAGTGGTCATTTGTTTGTTACTACAAAGCAACAAACGACCCTGGTGATTAATCAAAGTAAATAGGTCAAAAATAATGTATCGCGAAGACATGCTCGCCTATAAGTGAACACTCATCCCAAGAATTCCCAGGTAAGCACAACTGGTCTCGCGTCTGATGAGATATATACGAAGTGCTTGCCTAGACAGAAAACCCAGAATACAGGCATTCACCCTTCCAGTTTGCACGTGTTCACATTATTTAAAACCCAAAACCTTGATGAGATTTTGAAAACTCAAAGGGGTTCAAAACCATATAACAGAGGGTCCAAAACCTAGTAATCAATCATCCTAGAACAGATGATTAGTTTTCAAAGCGGTTTTGAAATTTATGTTCTTGTTGTGGTAGTCGCCTAAGGATAGGTGACGGTATTGTTTTATGACTAAACGCAAGTAAACTCGCGTTAGGGTCCTAAGAAGGTTATAGACTAGGTCAAAGCATTACTAATAACCTAATTCCCTATAACCATTAGCTCTGATACCATCTTTTCTGTCACACCCCGACCACGTAGAACATACAAAACGTGGCGGAAACATCGGGGAGTGTTGTAACAGAATTAATGTTTCACAACCATAGAAATTGAAGTTTCGTTTTATTAATCAAACATGAAAGTTTACATTGTTTTAAACAATAACCAAAGAGTACATAACATAAAGTAGCTAGTTCTTGTCTCGTTTTAAGTCACTAAGGCACAGGTCCGCCTAAGTATGTCTTGATAAGTCCTATACGTCAGCATAAAAATGCCTGTGAGATACATAGGTTTTGTGAAAATAGGATTCATGACTTATGTTTGAGAAAATGTTTAGTCATGAACCTTGTAATTTGTTTTGTCTTGTAAATCATTTGAAAAACGATAAGATCAGATGATATGTATAAATAAATGTCAGGTTAAATGAATAACCATGTAAAAATGTGTTTGTATAAGATAAGTTGTTTGTAAAACAATGTCTTGTGAAAAGTATGTTATTTGTATAAAATGTCATATGTCATAAACTGAAATGATTCAAATAACGCTACGATATGTAATACCATACAAACACTCATATATAGGAAATACCAGCGGCGTATCCACCATGCTTGTATCATATTACACACGCCTCGTTACTTAATCACTTACTCAAACCAAACTATCAAGATGAAATGTTTAACAAGTGTAGAAATGTTCATGTATAGTCAAATACGGTTCACACGGTTCACAGATACAAACGGTTCACAGATACAAACGGTTCACAGATATCAACGGATCACATAGTCAAATGATTACAACGGTTCACATAGTCAAATGATTACAACGGTTCAATATGTAGTATAATGTGTTCATATGCTGGATAAGCATATGCAACAGAAAGGCAATGTAAAACAATGTACTAAGTATGCACACAATGGACATATGTAGTATGAAATGTAATTGTAGAACGATGTACTAAGTATGCACACACAATGGGCATACATAGCATGTAATGTAAAACGATGTACTAAGTACACACACAATGGGCACACCTAGCATGAAATGTAATGTAAAACGATGTACTAAGTAATGCACACAATGGGCACACCTAGCATAAAATGTAATGTAAAACGATGTACTAAGTAATGCACACAATGGGCACACCTAGCATGAAATGTAATGAAATCATGTACTATAATGTACTAACAACCATAGCAGGTATATGATGTGAAAACAGGAAAGCATGAAAGTAACAAGTAGGCACATGTGTTCCACCCCAAAACAGTTTGGAAAACAGTAAAAGAGGGGTCTATGTACTCACTTGATATTGCTCAGTAGCCCTTGAGTAACAACCACACAATGCTAGAGATCGCGGATATCAAACGGCACCTAATATAGGTAACTATGTTAATAAACCGGACCTAAATCGGAAGATCGGGTAGCATGAGGGTTCGTAAACCAAACGAGTGTGGAGACTCGTATAATATGGTTTAACAAAGCCTACATACTAAATGAAACCTAACATAATTGTTTACGACCCATTACGACCCGTTTAGGTAGCTTATGCTACTTTAATGCGTCGTTCGCGTGAAACGCGTTCGGACCGCCTAACTAGCCCTATGACAAGTGTTATATGCCTAAACATGTTACATAATCAGTTATGTGACAAAAGTTTAGGTTACATATGGTTAATTACCAATTATACATGAAAAGGGTATTCTGGTAATTTACCTAAGGCATATAAACTACCTATCATACAACTACTTAAACGATGTGACCATAGGGTATAACCTCGGAAGGTTATTCCCTACCTACTATGGTCACCTAATGTATTTGGTCGGATCCTAATGATCGACCAAACTGGGTCGGGTTCGAAGGTATAAGCGATTTATCAGATCGCTTACCCTACGACCCTAGACAACGTGGTAATCAGTAGGCATAGTCCCAAGGGACTATAACCATCGTGATTACAATCACGTTGCGAAGTTCAAACGAACTTCGCATTGACCATAAGCTGGTCAACGCTGAAAGTCAAACAAAGTTTGACTTTCTGACTCGAAAAGCAATAAAATAAAGAAAAGAACGAAAGAATACTTACGAAGGGTCCCCGAATGCTAATCTAGATCACAATAACTCAGGTATGAAACAATGGTTCCAACTTAGAGTCATTTAGATCAGATTCTAGTGGTTTTGGAGTAATGGGGGGTGGGGTATTTATAGTTTTCGGGTAACCATTCAGATCGTTTGTCGAATATCGTGCCTTAATCGTATCCGTACAAGTGTCGGAAAGTTATGGTGGCTAAAAATGGGTCTAAATGAGCTGTATGTGCAGTTGAGAATGTGTGGGTGAGGATCAAACAGCTGGAAACTGTTGACTGTTCGAACTTATCTATTCTGGGAGGCGGACGCAGGCCGCGTGAGGATTAACATATGTCTTACGCGGGCCGCCTGGCCTGTCTGGTCAGATCCCAAGTTTCAGAATTAACAGTTTTGGTCCCTGCACGTTTTTAAGGCCATTTCTGACACTTCTAAGGCCCGTAAAGCCAACTTTAAGGCCCTAAAATGATGCCTAAACATTTTGGACATGAAACATGCTCAAAAATATGTCGGATGTTGGTTCGTTTGGCCGTACGAACGCGATGTTCGCTTAATTACGACGGAATGCGCACAAGCGCGAAAAACGATCCAAAATGCGCAACGAATGGATTTTTCTTATGCCGAACACTAAAATAAAATATTTTAGTGCTTACATAAATTTTTGGATGTCCGGATGTATTCAGAACGTAAGTTATGCGCGTAAATGCAAACTTGTGCACTTTCTGACGCTTTTAGTCCTTGAATGATCCAAAAGTTTATTTTAGCACACCGAACCCCTCAAAGCCTATTTCTAAGCTATGTAAAGGATATTTATGGTGTGTTTAACTTATGGTCATGTTCCGGAATGTCTGTTACAGTTCAAATTGGCATACTTTCACAGTTTGTCAACTTTAGTCCCTGTAAGCGATTTAACTTGTTTTTGCAATACCAAAGCCTTCAAAACTTATTTCTAAGTTATTTAAAGGTTATTTAAGGTATGTTAAGTATATGTCACTATTCCGGAGTGTTTGTTGCATTAAAATGGTTATATTTACGCATCAGTGCGCGTATAACCTTCCAGAAAACGATATAGAGTTTGAAATCGAACAAGAATTGATATGTGTAAACGATACACATATTTTTACAAATCCCAAGTATGAAATACAATATTTAATTGGTTGGGCATTTGTTTGATGGTCTCAGTGACACAGGTGTCACATGTTACAGTACGAATCGGCATAGTTTCGCAGTTTGACGGAAATAGTCCCTGCGATCGAATAAACTTGTTTTCGACACACCAAACCCTCCAAAACTTATTTCTAACTTATGTAAAAGTTATTTATGGTATTTTAAGCCTATTTCACTGTTCTGGAGTGTTTGTCACGTTAAACTGATCAGTTCGCGTATAATTTTCAAGAAAGCGATTTAAAGCTTGAAATTGAACTAGGATTGATATGTGAAAAAGTCACATGTAATTGTACAAATCCCTAGAATGAAACACAAGATTTTATTGGATTTGAATTTGTATGATGGTCATAGTGACACAGGTGTCACAGTCTCCCCTACTTTAGGAAATTTCGTCCCGAAATTTAAATTTTAGGGGAAACCTGTGAAGACAATTGTGATTGTTTTGCTTTCGAATGAATCCTCCGTTTCCTAAGTATAACTCTGGACCACGTTAGGATTCTTAGCGAATTTGTTAATTGTTAAGATGATTTCATTGTTGATACAAAAACATGGAGCTTCGAACAACGAATAGAAGAATGTTTCCTATGAAGACTATTTATAGGAAACTTGTGTGTGCTCGAAATCGGAGTCGGAGAGTGTATGATACAATAACATTGGTCAAGGTCCAGGACTTCTAGTAACTTAAATAATGCTACGTTCGAAATGTAATAAGGAGCACTTATATATAGGAAGTACCAGCGGCGTATCCACCATGCCCTTTTTACATTCCTCCCGTTTTGTTATTCTTATCAGTATAGGTATTAACACATGACAAAACTTGCTGTGGTTTCTGTGCACTGAATTCCATAATTATGTATGCATCCATAGTTATGTAATTCCTTGCACAGTCCACACAGTTCATTTCATAATGCGCAGGAGAAAAATCAATTGAACAAACATGTAATGACTTGACTAGACCAGACCACCAAAGGATCTTTTTAACTAGATCAACGAACAATCCTTTTAACTAGATCAACACATGATCTTTTTTACTTTGAATCAAATAATCGTTTTGAAATAGCACTTTTGAATCCAAGGTTCTTACTATTTGCGTAGAAAAGCTCCTTACGGAATTTAAGATAGTACTTTGAGTATCCTTCTGAGAATCTAACATATGAAAATACGGAAGATTCTACCAGGACTTAGGTAGCGAGCTTTAGAATTACATAAACACATAATCACATAATCGCGTATTCATTAATTTAGTTATTAGCTCATTTATTAACTTGAATCAAATGCATTTAAAGTACACCAGAAATCCAATCACAGACTTTAATTGGTACTTTAAATATCCCCAAGAATCTAACTATGAAGATAGGAAGATCTTATAAGGATTTGGTTTTGTCTTTGTCGTATCGTATCATTCGTATGAAAACACACAAGGAATCCAATTAAGGATTCATGAAAGTACCTTTAGATATCAAATCAAAGATTTGAAATGGTATTTCAAGTATCTGATTAAGAATTTGTAACTTGTACCTTGTACTTTGTTTCTTAAAAGAAATGAGTACTTACGATTTTTGGGGAGATCACAAGTGATCAAAATAAAATGAAGAAAACACACGAGTAGTTTGTTTTGCATGGCACGGTTCCTTATTGTCGATATCGTAGGGGTATGTCACGCATACACACAATCGTATCAGTCTTGTAAATAAAAGTGAAAAAACAAATTTATTTATATATAACAACTGAATTGTTTCAAACGTCAAAGGTAACAACAAGGAGAACACAAAAGTCTAATTGTTCACTACTGGATTGTCGTTTGCGTTTGCCTCGTTTATGTTAAACACTCGTCCACGCGCTGGATTTGCGTTAACAAGTCTTGGGCAATTGTTTTGGTAGTGAGTAAGATCACCACAGTTATAGCATGATCCAGGTGGAAATGGTGCTTGAACAGCAGCAGGATTTGCAGCAGCTTGGTTTTGATTTGCATAGCGGCAGGTATTGACCAAATGTCCCAATCGCCCACAGTGGGTACCTTTATGACATTGTGTTTGCTCCAGATGATGACGGTTGCATTTGTTGCATAAAGGTGCGGTACCAACATAGTTTTTCCTTGTACGAGGTTGTGCTGGCTGGTTTGGTGCAACCTGATTGTTCTGAGCAACCACTGCGAAGTTTTGTGAAGCCTTACGCTTCTTTGACTTTTTGGAGGACTCAGTCTATTTATCCTTTGATTTTTCTTGTGCAGACTCGTCAGATGGTTTCGGGTTGCCCTTTCGGAAAAGCTTACCTTTCCTGATCTGGGATTCAGTTAGGGTAGCAGATAGTTCAATGGCCTGTCTGACAGTAGTAGGGTTGCTACGAGTAACAATGTCCTGAACTAGGTCAGGGAGACCATCAATGTACTTTTCGATCGCCTTATCCAAAGGCGTAACCATGGTAGGACATAACAGGCTCAGTTCCTCATAACGGTCAGTGTATGCTCGATGTTCACCGCTGTCTTGCTTAAGATCGTCAAATTCCCTTTCCAAAGCCCTGAGTTCATGGCGAGGACAGAACTCCTTCATCATTAGAGCTCGAAGCTCTTCCCAAGTTTGTGCCATTGCTACATCGGCACCCCTATCCCTGATTACTCCATTCCACCATGTAAGTGCTCTTTTCTGGAATACGCTCGATGCAAACTCAACCTTTCGCTCTTTTGGGCATTGTACATGACGAAACGTGCTTTCAAGACTCTCAAACCATTGTAGGAGCCCAGTGGCCCCTTCAGACCCAGTAAATGTGAGTGGCTTAGCTGAATTGAATGTCTTATAGTTGCACGTAAGATATGCGTGAAAATGCAAACTTATGCACTTTTTGACGCTTTTAGTCCCTGTTGATCAAATAAGTTTATTTTCGCATACCGAACCCCTCAAAGCCTATTTCTAAGCTATGTAAAGGATATTTAGGATATGTTTAACTTATGATCATGTTCCGGAACGTTCGTTACAGTACGAATCAGCATTGTTTCGCAGTTTGACGGAAATAGTCCCTGCGATCGAATAAACTTGTTTTCGACACACCAAACCCTCCAAAACTTATTTCTAAGTTATGTAAAGGTTATTTAAGGTATGTTAAGCCTATGTCACTGTTCCGGAGTGTTTGTCACGTTAAACTGGTCAGTTCGCGTATAATTTTCCAGAAAGCGATTTAAAGCTTGAAATTGAACTAGGATTGATATGTGAAAAAGTCACATGTAATTGTACAAATCCCAAGAATGAAACACAAGATTTCATTGGATTTGCATTTGTATGATGGTCGTAGTGACACAGGTGTCACAACTGCCTTTTTCCCATTAAAGGAAGGAGGGTTACATGACATGAAGGATTTATAAATACACTCCTCGCATTTATCTTTCTCTTTTTTTTGTTTCATTGTCTACAATCTAGGTTGTGGATGACGAGGAACTTTCCTCTGGTTTATTCTCTGATATGTCGATATTCATATTTGGTTAATGGTAACCATATTCTTTGCAACCTCGATGACAATTTTCTAAATTTACTTGCCATCCAACTGTACATAGAAAGTCACCTTCAAAAAAAAAAAAAAATCATATAATTATTTTTGTGGGTTTCATTTGTGGATTACTAAAATGGATGAGAATTAATTAGAATAATCAAATCTCTTAAAAGTAAATTAAATGACATTCATATATCTGATGTTTTCCGTGGATGAGAAAATAACAAAATTGTCATTATGTTAATTAAATGATATTGGACTAATTCATTAATTGTGCTCTTTTCTAGAATTGCAATTTGGTCCAATCAAAAGAAGGTGAGAAGAAGTAACTTGCTGAAGCCCAATGTTAGAATTGAACATGGGCTTGTCAAGATGCACATGGAAAAAAAACGCAATTTTGAGAGTTTCTTTTGACGGCAACTTTGGAAAAACTATTGAAGATACATGTCCGAGGCCGGACATGATTCCTAGGACGAATAAGACTCCACTTGGACGTACATCCGAATAATGTCCGTCCAACATCAAAAACCTCTGAAGACGAACCTCCATTCAAGTGCGTCTGGACGGATGATGTCATCTAAGTTGACTACTATAAATACCCCATCAAGTACAAAGCCAAGTACGATTTTCTGAACCTTCGTCCTTACTTTCTCTCTCTACTTTCTCTCTCTACCAATACTTATCCTCACGCCGGAGGGTGGTCGCAGAGGGGCCCTCCCATCTCTGCGGCGAGCCTAACGGTTTTCTGTTTTGCAGGACTGTTCCCCAAGTTCTCTTACAAGATCCAAACCCTCGTTTACAGGCTCCGACCTAAACACGATTCTTTGGTTCTTCAATTGGCGCCATCCGTGGGAAGGCAACGCATAGAATCTTTTGGGGGACGGAAGTTTTGAGGTTCGCATACGGCAGTTTGGAGGAACAGGAGGGCACGGAGAAGGCAGCCGCCTTTTGGCAGCTGTACACGGTTCAACGCATGAATGGCTAGGTGGTTTTTTCAAGCGTACGGTTCATAGGGTTTAATACTTTTCTCGGTTTATTTATATTTTGTTTGTTTTGACATTGACGACGTCTACAAACAATTTGATGTGTTGGTTTATTTAAACTATTTGCATGTGTTTGAGTTCTTGCTTTACAACTTGTTCGGTTGATGACAAAACCTTGTAGCTTGTTGGGTGACATAGAGTAGGTTGACTCACATTAGTAAATAGGGTAGTTGAAGTGTAAAAGATCTGACGACAAAGACCTATTTTTGATTACCACTTAAATTAACCGATTTTTCAGCACAATGTCTATGTGGTGTCCAATTTATAATTAAACTGAGTTTGGTGTGAACCTAGAATCTGAAACTTGGAGGACTTTACCTTTATCTTATGTGACTTTCCCCGGATGATTGATTTCTAGATTTTCACATTAAACTTGTTTTTCTGATTCTTATTAACTGGTAAATCTTGACCACTTGTGTTGATTTTGTGAAACGTTTATTATATTTGAATTGTTTGTCGTTTATTAAGCGTATTGTCAACATACTTGCGTTGTTAGCGGGTTGGTAAATTGGTGGGTAATTGGTATAATTAAACGCGTTATTAGGTTGTATGGTAAATCTTAAAAACTATCCCTAATAATTAATCAAATTCATTAATTCCGAGGCCATGTCTATGTGGTGTTATGAATCTGTAAACAGGTTTTTGTGTTAAATTTGCAATCGGGATTTTGGGTGGGAGTTGTTTTTCTTTAATATATAATAATTTTCTAGTTAAACATACGATACAACGGTACCCTACTTACGCTATCTACGTAGTTTAATTAGGTTTTTTATTGACCCTTACGACAGTCATCATGGGTATATATCCTATCCACCTTACAGACTAAACAAATACTCGTATTGGGTTGGCGTACTGCCATTATATATAATGGTGGAATACTGCCTATTATAAGCGTATTTTACTATTGGCGACCCATAATGGGAAGGCTCACCGCAGTTTCCCCAGCCTCAATACCTCATTACATACCGATGGATTCGGAATACCCTAATTCCTATGCATGTATGATACATCATATTTATTTATTTATTTATTTACTCAAGTGTGGGTGTGTGTTGCCAGCCTTACATGGTCTCAATACTTCCATCGCCTACCAATTATCATATAAAAATATATCACACAGACATATACTTTTAGGAAAACTTTCATGATACTCACATTCACACGAGCCTAGTATCAAATACTTAACAATCATTCTTCATAGTCGAGTACAATCTAGCTATCATGACCTATGGTAGTATTTTTAGCGACATGTCTATTAAGTCACATAATACTTAGTAGTGAAAATCCAAGTAATCAAGCCTAAGGGTTCCATATTCTTACTTAAGTATTCTTAGGACAACTAGTGTTATCAAGTCTTAATGTCCAAGTCTTAGTCATCCTGGTGCTTATGATGTTCTGGTTAAAGCCTATGTATTCTCACTACAATACCTCATTCGCTAAAACCTCAGGCTCTAATACCAAGTATAACACTCCACCCGTGACCCGAGTGATTATGTACAATTAATACACTTACAGCGGAAACAGTCTGAACTTTCACTAAAATTTAGAATTGTTTGAGTACAAAACATTATTTATTTACATGCTCTTAACAACTAAGAACTCCTTGATCTTCTAAGCTCCACAACTATCAAGTAGTTCCTATAGCTTTCCTCACGGCTCATCTGAGTTAAGTATACTCAAAATGACGTCAGCTATATACTATTGAGCTCATACTATACAATTTTATAAAGAAAGACATACCACAATTTATATTATATGCATACACAATATGGGCCTGTGACAACATTATAGTCAGCTTGGGCCTCATTGAACCTTATAGGCCACATTTGACTTGTCACAAACCACCATGCAAGGGACATACCGGTCCTCCAGTTGTGCCCCCTTACGACCGTCACATAGGTATGAGTGTGTATCGCTGGACATTATAAGCATGAAGTGCCTGTGGGTACAACACATTATTACCATTCCTAGAGTGACACGCCTCATTAAGTATAATAGGATCCCATATACCCCTACTGCAACATTCTCATTATCACTAGTTATGGACGAGTATACTATCATGGTTTAAAAGACGAGTATGATGACTCACCTAATTAATAGTTGCTTAACAGCCGCTAGTATGATTAGGTTATGTCTCAAGGTCCCGACTCAATTACATAATCCTAGGTTAGGTAATGATACACCTAACTAGCCATTATCGTGGTTAAATATTGGTTAACGCTGCCTTGTTTAAGTATCAGTGATCAGTTTATGCCTAACTAAGGCTAGGCTACCCAATACATGCCCCCTGACAATGGCCCTAATACTTAAAATAATAAAACTAATACTACTGCTACTAATATTATTACTACTAATAATAATACTAAAAATAATAATAATTAACTAGACATAAATTTAAACGAGATCATACCTTAAAACTATCTACGGTAAGTTGATGTAGAGTCTCCCTACACGAGCTCCTAATCGTGCTCCAAAATAACCACTAACAACACCCAACAAAGTATCATAAGATGCTCAGTTATACTAATGCATTCGTAAAATCTAATATGCCTAGTTGAGTAAGTGAAACCTTCTATTATACAGAGGAATATCCTACTTTATATTCATATTGGATTGATGTGGGATGGTGTGGTGGTAGTTTGGTTGCTTACATACTTACGTACGTTTTCTTGTTTTCAACTGTTAAGTTTCAAAATATTATATATATATATATATATATTAAAAAATAGAATTATTAATATCTATTAATAGATGAGAGGAAATGAACAGTGTTTTATCACTGTGGAGCATTGTGGTTGGCAGGGTTCAAAGGTTGTTTACACATGTAAACAACCTATTTGTTTCCCCAACCTCCTATTTTAAATCAGAATACGAGCTGATTCACAGAATTTTCTCCTCCACCGCTGGCTTCCCACCTCCCACCAGATCAACAGGTTTTCCTATCTCTCATGAGAAAACCCTTTGGTTACAATTAAGGAGAATGAGAAGAGAAAGATAGTGTGGCTGACGAAGACTGTTTAAACGGCTCCGCCGTGTTATGCCGTCTGACCAGTCAGTCGTCGGTAGTTTAATAGGTGGATGGTGGTGATGTTCGCCGATCTCTGTTGCGGCGGTCTCCATTTCTTTCGATTTGTTTTTGATAGGCCCCGAAGGATTCGTCATCGGCAACCTTTAGCGTCCGTGCATGGCGGTGGTGGTCGCTGATATGTGTTCCGGTTGGTCTATGTGGGTATTCACATGTTGGATTCAGCGATCACCTGTTATTGGCTTCTGATTTGGTTATCAAAAGCTTTAGGGTTTTTAGATGCGGAGGTGACCGGTAATCTGCCACCGTCTCAGGTTTGTTGTTCAGACCGACGGTAGCCGACGATGGTTTTACCATTGTTGGTGGTAACCGGTTATCTATTCTGTATCTCAGCGTTTTACCATGGTCCCGATTTTGTTCGTGTCATTGTGATTATGAGTTCCTTCTATTTCAGATTGTAACAATGATTGTTTTTTGGGTCATTAGGGCTGTGATGATGACCGACAGTCATCTGAGCCTCCATCATGGTTTTGTGACCTCCCATTGTTAGTGGCTGTGAAGATAAAATTTGAGCCTGTTATTGGGGTTTAGGATCGTGCCAATGATAATAAAATCTAAAATGATGATGGTTATTAGCTAATATGAGATATCCATGGGCCGGATTGTGTTGTCAGTGTGATTATAAAGTTTCTTCTATTTAAGATTGTAACAATGATTGTTGTTTGGGTCTTTAACACTATATTCCCGAGTTTCATTTAACAGGGGGAGGGGAAGGAAATTTTTCTCTCCTAATCTCTCCAATTTGGGAGGATGAAATATGGTCATATTTTCTTCCCTTTTCCCTCCTCCCCCCCTGTTAAATGAGACTCGGGAACATGGTTTTTCATATTTTCATCTCTTTTCCCTCCCCTCCCTCTGTTAAATGAGACTCGGGAACGGAGTGTAAGGCTATGATGATGACCTGGCAGTCATCTGAGCCTCCATCATGGTTTTGAGTTGACTCAATCAACCCAACACATGTGTGGGCCTAAGCAAGAGATTGATTAACATGTGATAGGCGATCGGAAGAACTTCGTAATAACTTTAGCACTGTAAACGAACCCAAACGGTTGACTCAATAGAACCTGTGTGATTAAACGTGAAGTGGTTAGTTTGATTAAGATCAGACCAACCGAAGGAAGAACTTATCAAGAGCTGAAAATTGCTATGTGATACAAGGACGCAACTTAAGTGGTTTAAAGGTGATTTTATCAGTGTGATTCATTTTCAATTGCATTTAAGTATTCATATGTAACAGTAATAGTATTTACTATTGAATATAATTTGATGATGATGCTCATACTTGAGTTTATTGTTGCAGCAACTGTTTGATACAATGTGCAACAGTTTAGATGATGAATGTTTGTTGCTAAAGAGTGTTGAAAACAACCATTGGAAGAATTGTCAAAGTGTTGGAGCTGTTGCTAAACAGATTCATCGTTTCCCATAAACGTTTGCTCTTAAATTCAAAAAGTCCAAGGTACTACGTATTTTATGACAGTTTATTGGGGTTGAAATATAGTTATTCTAAAAAATGCATGACTACATTATGTGACTAAATCCCAAAATGAAAGTAAACAATTCACTTTTACGGTTATAAAATTATCCTCAAGTTGCTTTATATGTAATTAGTTGCTTGTTATTGCAGACTGTTTCATACTAACTTTATACTATGTTGACAGGAAATGCTGGATAGTTATCTTTGTGGTGATTGTGGCAGTCTAATTAGCACATCAGTTGTGTTACATCCTTATGGCATCACAAAGGAACTGGAATAATTTGTCCAACAGAACTGTATGTTAATTAAGGGTTTTAAAGAGGAATTGCTTGCTATTCGTGAGCAAGATCTGCATGTTGGATTAGCAAAAAAGGTTCGGCTTGACCATTTTAACGACATCATCACAAATGTATGTAATTTTCACAGTAGTAATTAGTTTTTTTTTACATTATAACTTTTCTCACCTGTTATGCGAGTTTTGTTGAACTTTTCAGGGCAACCTTTTAAATGAGTACTACAATTCTGCTTTGAAAGAAAGGAATCAGCTAGAAAAAGTTCATGATGCTGATGATATTTCAAGAGCTGAAGTGCGGTTTGTCACACCCTGACTTTTGCGGAAGCGTGGTTATTTGGTGTGACTTCTTAATACCATAGCATTCAATCATAACAATGCTATATGATAAAAACATGAGATGTTCATCCATTAATTAAGTTTAGAAAAATACCACAACATACTTGTTTGAAACATCGATACCAAATTTAAGTTACAAAACATGACTTGTCAAACTGAGTTCATAAAGACTCCATAAAAGACTTTAAATAACACCGGAGTTTAGAAATATGTAACCCGTCCAGGAATAGGATACACCCCCTAAACTCGACAACCATGGATAACATATTTTATTTATACGCAGCTTGAAAAACATGCACACACCTGCCAGATCCACTAGTTCCCTGAAATACATGTAATTTGAAAAATCAACAAAAGTTGAGCGAGTTCATGTGTGAGTGTATGAATAAACCTTTAAAGTATGTCTTGTATGTATGTCCCTGGCAAGTAGCAATAAGGAAAAAAAAAAGAGATCACCAATAGGTTGCAAAGCCAATGGTATGTGTGAAGCGGTGCAGGAAAACTCAAACCAAGCAAATTTGTACCGGGCCTCCGGCTGGAAGACATAGTCACCACTATGGGCCACCCTGGTCCCCAAGGGTGTGGGCTCGCTACACCCAAATAGATCTATCACTCATGTCCCTCGGTCCTACGACGAGGATTAATGGCCTTAAGTGTTATACCCACCCTTCACATGATCTAGTAGTAACCCTCCTTAGCTAACCATACCATGTATAAAACGTTTGTAATAATTGTAACATGTATTTCACCCCCGAAGTACAAAACTGAAAACAGTTAGAAAGAAAAGGGGGACATGAACTCACAATATCGCGTCTTCAGTACTGGCACTCAAACTCCTCAGCAAACACGACTACCTACAGTGTACTAACGTCTATTAGACGAACGGGTCGTGCCTTTGCTTAGTATTAATATTTTTGGAGTTACGTTTCTTATGTTCCCAATATTATTCCAAGTTATAATTACTTGTTAAAATAATAATTATTTTAACCTTAAATTATATTTAGTTTTGGAATAATTGTTTAAGCAATATTTCTGTATTAATACTTCTCAAGTATTTAACTTCGTATTTCCTTCCCAAGGATGGGGTATTTTATACATGTATTTTCGTATTATTGTATTTGTAATTTCTGAAATAATATATTTCCAAGTCTCACTTTAGAAAATATATTTGTAAACTCATTTTGTCCCAAAAATAATGTATTGTCCAGAAAATATATATATTTTTCCTAAAAATCATATATCTTCTAAATATACTAGGAAAATACATTTTAATTTTCCCAAAAATAATATTTTCCAAAGTATGATATAACTTTGTAATATTTACAAAAATCATATTTTCCTTTCTTGTATCCAAAATAATATTTACCAAGATATATTTGTAACGGTATTGCTTTGGATAGTAAATTTCTCGGTACTTTGTTAAGTTACATTATTTTACCCTAAAACAATATAACCATTTCACCAAGTATACAAATAATCACACAAGTGTCTTAATATGTATATATATTCTAAATATATATTTACCCATTTTTATTTATAAAAACCAACCTCCAATGTTTGTATTTTTGTTACAAAAATTATGGCAAAGTTTATATTAAAAACCATAGTTAAACACACTTGTAAATATTTGTTAGAAAATATTTTTCTAAGTGTTTATATTTTTAGAAAATTTTGCCATAGTTTCTTCTAAAAATGGAGGTGTCCATGCTATTTTCTTTTCAAAAATCAACACACAATAATCAACAATCAACCCTAAACAATATTACTCTTACCAAGTGCAAAAACTATACACTTTACATAACATGAACTTGATCTTTTATTAAAAACTTGTAGTAACTTGGTAGCATGTTTAGTAGACTTAGTTACCCCTTTAAAGTGCGTTTATTACTTTACAAATTTTATTCTTAAAGAATTTAGGTGTTTACAACTTGTAAACATATTCTACCAAAATGTTTATTCATAACATCTTCTTGTTTCTCTAGTATCTCTACACTTGTTTTATCAAAAATAGTGTAGTTTTAAGTAAGAATCAAGTTCTACTAAAAATCATATTTTGAACTTGGTTTTCTTGGAAAATCATTCATGAATCTTAGGTTCATAAGATTACTAGCTCACTTTATTTATTATTTTTCAAGAAAACATCTTATTTTCAAGTTCATGCATATATATGAGGATGATCTTCTTGTGTTAACACATAATCATCCACTAACTTGCTAGATCATGTGTTTAATCACAATCTAGCAAGCTCCATATGATGATCAACATCATAATCTCAAGTAAACCTCAACAAGTATCATACATATACTTAAACAACATTATTTCAACAAGATTTCATCATATGTAAGCTTCGAGTTCATGATTCAAGATTATGTCTTTTAGTGTTCTTGTGATTTATAACATAACACATCTTTTAACAAATCAAAATTAGAAGTATCAAAGGGTCAAGAGAGTCTTACTACTAGCTCTAAGCTATGGAAGAACACAAGAGAATGAAGGTGACAAAGATGGATGATAAAAGCAAGTGATGAAGGTTCTTCAAGTTCTACAAGCACCAAGCTTCATGAATCACCTTCTAACAACCTTGAGAGTACTTAAGATTGGATGAATGAAGTTGGATGATGAATGTAAGGTGGTGGTGGTGGCGGCACTATCTAGGCCGAGAGGGAGAGGAAGAGAGTGAGAGAGATGGAGTGTAGTTGTGAAGGTATGATGAAGATCTCTTGAATATTCACCCCATACTTATAATCTTCTCTTCTCAATATCTTGTCCATACAATCAAGCAAAGATCCAATAAAATAAAAATCAAATCTTGAAGTATGGTGGTGGGTCCTTGTGACTGTAAATTCCAAGGGGGGGGGGGGGGTAAATGTAAGTTTGAATGGTAAATAGTTAGTTAGTAATTCAAATTCAAGTTTATGGTTACAAGTGTTAGTTACTAGATATTCTAGTGGGTGTTAGGGTGTTCGGGGATCATAATTAGCCAAGAAATAATAAAACAATGCTTCTAGCAATATTTTGGTGTTCCGGGTAATGTCCGGTTGTTCGGTTAGATACCGGTTCGTTAAAGTGTCAAGCTATTCCGTTTAATGATCTTTATGTTACTTTTTGTGACACTTTTAATTCCCGACACTTAGGAAAGCATTCAGGACCATTTAGTCAAATGTTTGCATGTAACTAGCTTATTAAAAAGCTGAATTTTGCTGAAATATGCAGAATTCTGCACTATAAGTGGGTTTTAGGCACTTTCCGGCACTTTATCTATCACCTAGTGACGCATTTTTATGGTCCTTACTTCCCTACACACCATACTAGTGTAGTACCCTATCCCTGGCCCAAACTGGGTCTCAAAACACTATCTGTCTATGTACTGAACCCCGTCAACATATCCCCTTTCTATCCGTTAACTGCGCTAACTGTGCTTTGTGCATCATGTATGTCAATATAGTTTGTATGTGATCATGATGTGATATTATGTAATATGTGATGCACATGTAAGTGTGATGCAATAATCAGAAGCAGTTAAATAATCCAGCACAGTCATTAAGCACTTAATTAATATTAATTAATTGTACGGATACCTGGATTTATGAGGGTTGTCACACGGTTCACCGAGTCTCTTAGGAAAACATGCAAACAAATAATTGACAACTTTGACCGAGTTAACTCGGTTAACAACAGGGTTGAGCATTCAGAAGATTATATGGGAAATATCAATACCTGGCAAATTTTGTTCGCCTCTAGAGTAGAGTCTCTGCAGTTGCACGCTATAAATGATGAATTAGTGGAAACACTTAACTCTAACATGTTTTATTACGAAAGCGAAAGCAGGTACTGCAAACCCAGGGGGATACGAAAACCTTTCAACTGAGAACCAAAGGCTTCTTGGAAGGATTGCCAAATCCTTGATACGAACCTTCCGTCTCTGTCAGAAATAATCAAGAGAGGCACTCCATGTCGTGCAACTATCTCTCTCAGGTATAGCTCAGCAAGCTTACTAGTATTGTCTTTCTCCTTGATGGGCAAAAACTGTGCAGATTTGGTCAGATGGTCCACAATTACCCAAATCGTATCGTGACCTCTGGGTGTCTTTGGTAACTTCGTTATAAAGTCCATTGAAATCTGCTCCCATTTCCAGATGGGTATTTCGGGTTGTTGCAGAAGACCTGAAGGCTTCTGATATTCGGCCTTTACCTTATATTCGGCCTTTACCTTGGCGCAAGTCAAACATTTGCCAACATATGTTGCAACATCGCCTTTTAATCTCGGCCACCAATAGAAATCCTTTAAATCCTGGTACATTTTATCCGATCCTGGATGGATCGAGTACCATGACTTGTGAGCTTCATCGAAAATTACTTCTCTTAGACGACCAAAGAAAGGAACCCAAATTCGTTTCATGAAGCACAACGTTCCTTCATCATTGGGTACTAACTGTTTCTCCATCCCACGGAGATATTCATTCTCAAGATTCTCTTCCTTAAGAGCTTCTCTCTGTGCGGCACGAATGCGCAATGAGAGGTCCGTTTGAACAATCATTTCCAAAGCCCTAACCCTTATAGGCTTGATTCTTTCTTTCCGACTCAAGGCGTCTGCGACCACATTCGCCTTCCCTGGGTGATACTTGATTTCACAATCATAATCGTTCAACAGCTCTACCCATCGGTGCTGTCTCATATTAAGCTCTTTTTGATCAAAAATGTGCTGCAGGCTCTTGTGATCAGTAAAGATTGTACAATGCGTACCGTACAAATAATGTCGCCAGATTTTTAATGCAAACACCACTGCGCCTAACTCCAAGTCATGTGTAACACCCTAGTTGCTATTTAACGGTTTTATATTTAAATATCAAAAATAGGATGTATAGTTAGGACTACACATACTATAAAAATACGGGTTTATTAAAACTTTTACAAATCATAAGTTATTTGACATAACGTGATCGGATTCCTCGTTTAGATTTACGATAAGGCAATGTGCGGAAGCATGAATCTTTATCGTGTTCGGTTCTTCGTTGAGCTTGATCGTCTTTCGGCATCCAAAATGTACCTACATATCATAAACATGAAACGCTTTAGTCATACGGGGATTAAAATGTGTCTAAACAAATCCGGTAATGATAATGGAAGGAAAAAGAATCCCAACGTTAAACTCTTGATCTCAAAACAAAGATTTCCAACTGGCCTCCACCGTAACTTACGGTGGGCACCGTAAGTTACGGTGGCCCCTGTATTACAAATCTCCTACCGTACTTCAGTAGGCGACCACCGAAACTAAATCAGCTCCACCGTAACTTACGGTGGACACCGTAAGTTACGGTGGTCCCTGCATTCAACCTCTCTGTTTTGCCGTTTATTGACACGAAAACTTTCGTATCTTTTAATCCGCTTATCCGTTTGACCTACCGTTTCTTCCTACATGATTGTAATTTGATCCTCCATCATATGGAGTTTAAATCCAACATTCGGTTTAACAACATTTCAGACTTTTAAGTCTTCGGCTTATTACCCTTTTTACCAAATTTTGACCCGTTCGATTCTTTATCAAACAAACAAGTTTGTTTGACCCTTATTTCTCATAAACCTATTAAATTCAATGATGTTTAACATATTAGGTTCCAATTACAGGTTCATATTCCTTCTTAAACCCATTTTCACTCATAGGCTTATTTTGACCCGTTAAGGGTATTTAAGCATATTTTAAGCACAAATCGCTTTCATTCGTTTCTAAATACTTATGTCCACATTTCTTACCAAATGATCTCCCACCACAACTATATTTGTGGTGGATTCAAAGTGGTGATTTATATATTCCAAATTTTACCCTTCAAATCATTATTTTACGGCAAAGACTCTTTATAGATGTCATTTGACCAATATTTTACGTCTTTCGCTTTTCATACTTATTCGAAATATTTATTTCATCCTATCACTTATTTCAAAACAACCTTTATGGTTCGTTTGCTCAATTTCGCTTACAAGGGCGTTTTAGTCAATTTTTAGTCCTTCTTTTACGACGAAGGACTTTTAGTACTTGTTTGACCCAAAAATCCGACTTTTTAACTATAGTCTTGTTTAGAAACCATTATGTTTCTAAAATGTTATAATCATAACTAAATTTATCGGTTTACCTAAAAGATAACCAAATATCTATGTTTTAACCTTGTCTAACTCTTATAGAACTCCAAATTCTACATGATGAGTTGTATCATTATACGTACCTGGCTCGGATCAATATATTGACCTGTTTCAATACCTTTCCTTAGTGGCTGCCAAGTGATAGCGATGTAAGCATCCATGTGCTATTTATTTCCTAAAATCATACAACTTGACAACCCATTAGTCGATATTGTCAAAGGGTGATAATTTCACCTTTTGACCCGTTTGGTCTAAATGACCAATCACCATCGTCAAATTGTCAAATTACTATTTTGCCCTTAATGGTTATTATGATTTAACTTATATGATAACCATTAAAAGTACATATTTCATTCGTCATAATATGATCGAATTACCGATTTAACTCATTTTTAGCCATCACTATGTTTTCTTATCATATTTGATTATCTTGTTCCGTACGACTACACGCCGGAACACTATATCTCAATTAGGTATTTGTCTTTTACGTAATTAATACGACAAAAGAATATTCTAAAATATATGACTAGTGTAAGATATACTTACCTTGCATCCATGCCACGCTTTTCTTTCCGTACTCGCTCCGTTTGACCCGCTTCCTCCACAAGCTTCCCCCTAGCTTGTTAGGCGTCAAACTATCATCATATTTCATAAGATGGTTACTTTAGTCATTGTTATTCATAACTATTCCACCTTACGTATTTTTCTATCAAAATTATCATTCGATCTTATTAATGGTCGGTTTGACTACTAAAAGTCAAACGCCACGCCCCTTAGCATATAAGATGCACATTCAAGTTCGACAACTAGTTTAAGCATAATTACCCGGTAGGCATTATTTTTAGGCCCCCGTTTTAACTAAAGGTCTAACTAAGTCCATTGTCTTTTCAACACTTCAACTAGCTCAAGCGATTATCAAAGCTAGTTTGTTCATTCATTTCGCAAGAACTAAGGGTCTCTCTTCATCCTATTACTAGCATTCATCCAAACATTTAATAAAATCAAGTTCTATCTATCAATTAGTAGATAACATGATCTCATACACTTAGTTACATGAATATGGCTACCAAATTTCATCATAACATTCAAAACCCATTTCAATCATGTATGAACAAGTACCCAAATTCATGGTTAAATCGAACACCTTCTATTTATTATCATGCATGTTGATTCTAAGCATAGTTATATCATCAAAATCATCATAACATTAAAACCCACTTATCTAAGTGTGTTAATTCATCAAATCCTTCAATTCATAGCATGTTATGTATGATTTTCACTTAGGGTTTCGTTCCTAAGCAAGTATACATCACTAATCTTGCCCTATCTTCTCTAATCCATGCCTAATTCGCGATTAGGATGATTATCAACTTTTTACAACTTCATGAATGTTAGAAATTCGACATACCTTAAGATCCCCTTGACTTGGTGATCACGAATATGTGCTTGAATTTCGATTTGGGTTTGATTTGCCCTTCCAATTTTCTTGATTTGTGCTTGTTAGGGTTTTGAGCTCAAGATGTTCTTGGCTCCTGTGGATATCTCAACCAGAACACACACTTTAAGTGTGTGTTTTGGTGTTTAACTTTTGTTTTAATAAAACAAGTTTCCCACTTGACAATATTAGTCCCTCATGTTTCCTTTTGATCAAATGAAGCTATAACTCACGATTAGTCACTTAATCACATGCTACTAACTAGGTTAATTATTCCTTGTTACTTTAGCGGGTTCGGGAAGTTATAACCCGTTATGTTTTTAAGTCCCGTTAACTCGGGCCTTTCGTAACTTTATTTCCTCAAGCATTTATTTTCCTTTTTAATTAATATTAGGATTATTTGTTTAAGTCCTAATACTCGTCAGGTTAGTTTTACCATTAACGGTATTTTATCCGTCTTTTAGTACTCACCTGGTTTGACTACCAAACCCGTTTTCGGGGTGTTACAAGTCTACCCCCCCTTAAAGAGGTTTCGTCCTCGAAACCTTTTCTTACATAATTCATTGAGTTTAAACTCAATGTATTTGATCTGAGAAATCTTTTAAACATTACTTATGCTTTTAACCAATTGTTGGTATTACCAGAAAAGTATGGTAACATCTTTTTGGTTACTAATTGTCTACGTATCTCATACGACATAGTGCAACTTGAAATAACGTAATCTCGTTATTTCCACTAGTTTAGTTAACTTAGCGATATTCATCGCTTTCATATACTATCGAATTATTTATGAATCCGTTACTTTGACCCGTTTAAAGGTCCTTAGTGAAATCTTTCACTTTTAGCAACAAATTCTTTTGTTTTCAAATTTATTTATTCGGTTCAGTTATACCAAATCTACCGCTTACAAGCAAACCAAATTTCTTGATTTGAATTACTGACCTTAACCGGTCTCACTAACGAGACTTATTAGTCCGGTTATTTCTACCGCTCGCTTGGTTATAATGTGATTCTACCTCACATTGCATTTCTTGACCGTGATCGTGTCACATCATGTTTAATTTATATCAACCTTTTATTTTCGAAAACATCACTTTTTGAATATATCATCTTGCGCCTATCAGTGTCAAGACTTGTATCTTTCATGTTTACTATTTAAATTCCTATCAGAATTTATATTATTAAAAATGTTATTTCTTACTAAAACCAAAGTTTTAGTTTTAGGATCTTCTCTTTAACTTTTGTCATTTATCCATACCAGGATATTGACAGTACATAATTTATTCTTTTATAGTCTTAGTTTTATGCGGGGATTCTCAATTGATTCCCTCACTTTATCTAATTAACCCGTAGGTTTTATCACTTAGCCTTATGGGCTATTTTGATTAGACTTTCACCTCTTTAGGGCGAAGTCTTTATAATTTCTTTCTAATCATGACCCGTGGGTCGTTTTAGTCTCGTAGACCTTTCATTTGTTTATAACCCTAAAGGTTATGTTGATCCCGTAGATCACTCCTTACCCATGTCATTCTTAAAATACATGTTTGGTGTCAAGGCACCGTGTTTTTGTTCGAGGAATCTTTTGGTTTCAAGCTTAGGTTCCGTTAACCTAGATTGTAGTTTCGTGGCCACAATTGTTTTATTTCGGACAATTTTCCAACTTTATGACTTCTAACGTAAGTTATGTGTCAGTTCTTCTTGTGCTTACTGTTATTTGATTTGCATATATTCTTATTCGGTTATGTCCCATTACCGGGCTCATTACTCTTTTGCATTTAACGCTACCTTTATCTGGCTAGCGCTTATTTGTGCCATCTGACATGATATTATATTCAACCCGTTCAACTTTAAAATAGTTGAACATAATTTATTCAAAATTTCTATTTACATTATTTTGTCGTCTTTTAGTTATGACTCAAAACCCGAGTCTTTTAACTTTCCATCCGAGTTCCCATTTCTCGGTCTACGCATGTGTTAAATTCTTACCCATCAACCGGGTGTTGTACCGAAGTCGTTATTATTGTAACCCTCCCGGTATGCATTAAGACCTCGCTTCATTTTTTTTTATATTCCGACTTTGTCCTCAAGTTTGACGTTTTACAAAAACGGCCCGTCAAGAGGCATGTTTGCATTTTCCGGGTTCGAGTGAAAGTACACTCCTTCCCAAAGCATATCCTAATCATTTTACATGTTTACATTCTCCGGGTTCGAGTGTAAGTACACCCCTCCCGGTGCATATCTTAATCATTTTACGTGTTTCTTTGTCCCTTCTCTCGGGCTCATTTGGTTCATTTGGGAACTTTTTCATTTGTCCCACTCATCCCGTCCTTACTACATCGGATGTAAGCATGTCCATCATAAAAAGTTCATGGTATCATGTGTTCACTACCTACTTGGCCAGAGTAGGTGATCAACACATGACATACATGACCCTTTTATAACTTTCACATCACACCCCATGTAAGTAACACCTCTATTTATTTCTCTTGGAAACAATATCCTGGATAGGTATTCTATTCAGGTTTTTCCAAGTTTTCAATCTACATCAGCAACTATCAGTTTCTACGTATTTGTTGCATATTTATATTCATGCAATAATTTAAACGTGCACCTGGTAAATGCTTGCCCTAACGGGCTTTCTTGCCATTACTTATTTGCGATTGTTACGCGATTTAGGTCCTTGATGAGTATGCTCTTCTTGTCATACTTCGGACCGTTCCTCTATCATATCTTTAATTTGTTTAACTCTTGTCATCTGTAAATGCAAGTGTCCTTCAATCAAGACATTCACAAAAGTTAGAAATGTCAACTTTACTAAATTCCCGTATCATAATACAAGGCTTTTCTACTATGGGTGTCAACGCACGAAATTTTGTTAGCTATATCTATCATTTAATTAGGGTAACGTGTATTACACGATAACCCTATGTGTTGTTTACAACACTTTAATACGCTAAACGATTAACATACATGCACTTACCGGATTTGCGATCAAGCATCGAACCGAACACCAATCTTTATTAAGAGCATAAGGTTTAAGTCCAAGCATAGTTTTCCCGCTATACTTGAATCTCTTAAACCAAGGCTCTGATACCAACTTGTAACACCCTAGTTGCTATTTAACGGTTTTATATTTAAATATCAAAAATAGGATGTATAGTTAGGACTACACATACTATAAAAATACGGGTTTATTAAAACTTTTACAAATCATAAGTTATTTGACATAACGTGATCGGATTCCTCGTTTAGATTTACGACAAGGCAATGTGCGGAAGCATGAATCTTTATCGTGTTCGGTTCTTCGTTGAGCTTGATCGTCTTTCGGCATCCAAAATGTACCTACATATCATAAACATGAAATGCTTTAGTCATACGGGGATTAAAACGTGTCTAAACAAATCCGGTAATGATAATGGAAGGAAAAAGAATCCCAACGTTAAACTCTTGATCTCAAAACATAGATTTCCAACTGGCCTCCACCGTAACTTACGGTGGGCACCGTAAGTTACGGTGGCCCCTGTATTACAAATCTCCTACCGTACTTCAGTAGGCGACCACCGAAACTAAATCAGCTCCACCGTAACTTACGGTGGACACCGTAAGTTACGGTGGTCCCTGCATTCAACCTCTCCGTTTTGCCGTTTATTGACACGAAAACTTTCGTATCTTTCAATCCGCTTATCCGTTTGACCTACCGTTTCTTCCTACATGATTGTAATTTGATCCTCCATCATATGGAGTTTAAATCCAACATTCGGTTTAACAACATTTCAGACTTTTAAGTCTTCGGCTTATTACCCTTTTTACCAAATTTTGACCCGTTCGATTCTTTATCAAACAAACAAGTTTGTTTGACCCTTATTTCTCATAAACCTATTAAATTCAATGATGTTTAACATATTAGGTTCCAATTACAGGTTCATATTCCTTCTTAAACCCATTTTCACTCATAGGCTTATTTTGACCCGTTAAGGGTATTTAAGCATATTTTAAGCACAAATCGCTTTCATTCGTTTCTAAATACTTATGTTCACATTTCTTACCAAATGATCTCCCACCACAACTATATTTGTGGTGGATTCAAAGTGGTGATTTATATATTCCAAATTTTACCCTTCAAATCATTATTTTACGGCAAAGACTCTTTATAGATGTCATTTGACCAATATTTTACGTCTTTCGCTTTTCATACTTATTCGAAATATTTATTTCATCCTATCACTTATTTCAAAACAACCTTTATGGTTCGTTTGCTCAATTTCGCTTACAAGGGCGTTTTAGTCAATTTTTAGTCCTTCTTTTACGACGAAGGACTTTTAGTACTTGTTTGACCCAAAAATCCGACTTTTTAACTATAGTCTTGTTTAGAAACCATTATGTTTCTAAAACGTTATAATCATAACTAAATTTATTTGGTTTACCTAAAAGATAACCAAATATCTATGTTTTAACCTTGTCTAACTCTTATAGAACTCCAAATTCTACATGATGAGTTGTATCATTATACGTACCTGGCTCGGATCAATATATTGACCTGTTTCAATACCTTTCCTTAGTGGCTGCCAAGTGATAGCGATGTAAGCATCCATGTGCTATTTATTTCCTAAAATCATACAACTTGACAACCCATTAGTCGATATTGTCAAAGGGTGATAATTTCACCTTTTGACCCGTTTGGTCTAAATGACCAATCACCATCGTCAAATTGTCAAATTACTATTTTGCCCTTAATGGTTATTATGATTTAACTTATATGATAACCATTAAAAGTACATATTTCATTCGTCATAATATGATCGAATTACCGATTTAACTCATTTTTAGCCATCACTATGTTTTCTTATCATATTTGATTATCTTGTTCCGTACGACTACACGCCGGAACACTATATCTCAATTAGGTATTTGTCTTTTACGTAATTAATACGACAAAAGAATATTCTAAAATATATGACTAGTGTAAGATATACTTACCTTGCATCCATGCCACGCTTTTCTTTCCGTACTCGCTCCGTTTGACCCGCTTCCTCCACAAGCTTCCCCCTAGCTTGTTAGGCGTCAAACTATCATCATATTTCATAAGATGGTTACTTTAGTCATTGTTATTCATAACTATTCCACCTTACGTATTTTTCTATCAAAATTATCATTCGATCTTATTAATGGTCGGTTTGACTACTAAAAGTCAAACGCCACGCCCCTTAGCATATAAGATGCACATTCAAGTTCGACAACTAGTTTAAGCATTCCAATAATTACCCGGTAGGCATTATTTTTAGGCCCCCGGTTTAACTAAAGGTCTAACTAAGTCCATTGTCTTTTCAACACTTCAACTAGCTCAAGCGATTATCAAAGCTAGTTTGTTCATTCATTTCGCAAGAACTAAGGGTCTCTCATATATGAACGAAAACCCCATTTCATCCTATTACTAGCATTCATCCAAACATTTAATAAAATCAAGTTCTATCTATCAATTAGTAGATAACATGATCTCATACACTTAGTTACATGAATATGGCTACCAAATTTCATCATAACATTCAAAACCCATTTCAATCATGTATGAACAAGTACCCAAATTCATGGTTAAATCGAACACCTTCTATTTATTATCATGCATGTTGATTCTAAGCATAGTTATATCATCAAAATCATCATAACATTAAAACCCACTTATCTAAGTGTGTTAATTCATCAAATCCTTCAATTCATAGCATGTTATGTATGATTTTCACTTAGGGTTTCGTTCCTAAGCAAGTATACATCACTAATCTTGCCCTATCTTCTCTAATCCATGCCTAATTCGCGATTAGGATGATTATCAACTTTTTACAACTTCATGAATGTTAGAAATTCGACATACCTTAAGATCCCCTTGACTTGGTGATCACGAATATGTGCTTGAATTTCGATTTGGGTTTGATTTGCCCTTCTAATTTTCTTGATTTGTGCTTGTTAGGGTTTTGAGCTCAAGATGTTCTTGGCTCCTGTGGATATCTCAACCAGAACACACACTTTAAGTGTGTGTTTTGGTGTTTAACTTTTGTTTTAATAAAGCAAGTTTCCCACTTGACAATATTAGTCCCTCATGTTTCCTTTTGATCAAATGAAGCTATAACTCACCATTAGTCACTTAATCACATGCTACTAACTAGGTTAATTATTCCTTGTTACTTTAGCGGGTTCGGGAAGTTATAACCCGTTATGTTTTTAAGGCCCGTTAACTCGGGCCTTTCGTAACTTTATTTCCTCAAGCATTTATTTTCCTTTTTAATTAATATTAGGATTATTTGTTTAAGTCCTAATACTCGCCGGGTTAGTTTTACCATTAACGGTATTTTATCCGTCTTTTAGTACTCACGTGGTTTGACTACCAAACCCGTTTTCGGGGTGTTACATCATGCGTGGTGTAGTTTTTCTCATGAACCTTCAACTGGCGCGAAGCATAGGCTATAACTTTCTGTCGCTGCATCAGCACGCAACCTAAACCTTGACGCGAGGCGTCGCAATATACCACGAAGTCGTCGGTACCTTCGGGTAGGGATAAGATCGGTGCATCGCAAAGTTTGTTTTTCAACAACTGAAATGCTTCTTCTTGCTTGTCTCCCCACTCGTATTTCTTATCTTTTTGTGTAAGGAAGGTCAAAGGTTGAGTGATTTTCGAGAAATCCTCAATAAATCTGCGATAATATCCTGCCAAACCTAGGAACTGGCGGATCTCGGTTGGCGTCTTTGGAGTCTCCCAGTTTTTTATTGCCTCGATCTTTGTGGGATCCACATGAATTCCATCTCCATTAACCACGTGACCAAGGAACTGAACCTCGCGTAACCAAAATTCGCACTTTGAGAACTTCGCGTACAACTTCTCTTTCTTAAGCAACTCTAAGATAGCCCTTAGATGTTGCTCGTGTTCTTCCTTCGTCTTCGAGTAGATCAAAATGTCATCAATAAACACGATCACAAACTTATCAAGATAGGGCTTGCAGACTCTATTCATCAAATCCATGAATACTGCTGGCGCATTTGTCAGACCAAACGGCATTACTAGGAACTCGTAATGTCCATATCGGGTCCTAAAGGCAGTCTTTGGTATGCTTTCCTCCTGAATTCTCAACTGGTGATAACCTGATCGAAGATCGATCTTGGAGTAACAACTCGAACCTTGTAGTGGATCGAACAGGTCATCAATCCTTGGCAAAAGATATCTATTCTTGATAGTCAACTTGTTAAGCACGCGGTAGTCGATACACATGCGGAAACTACCATCTTTCTTTTTGACAAACAGCACTGGAGCTCCCCAAGGCGAGAAGCTTGGTCTGATAAATCCCTTATCCAATAGCTCCTGAAGTTGTGTTGACAGCTCTTGCATCTCGGAGGGCGCAAGTCGATAAGGTGCCTTAGCCACAGGCGCGGCACCTGGAACTAAGTCAATGTGAAACTCGACTTGCCTTTGCGGCGGCAATCCTGGCAAGTCTTCGGGAAAGACTTCAGGATATTCCTTCACGACTGGAATGTCTTCTAGCCTTGGTTCAGCGGCTTCTTTATCCACAATGTGTGCCAAGAAGGCAACACATCCTTTCTGCAACCACTTTCGATCCTTTAAACAACTAATGATCCTTAGGGGCGTATCGTGCTTCTCTCCATGTACCACAATTGTTTCTCCATTCGCCATCGGAATGCGAATGACCTTCTCATGACATACAGTCTCTACTCAGTTGCTTGACAACCAGTCCATCCCCACTACCACGTCGAAGCTTCCCAACTCGACCGGCAGCAGATCAAGTGTAAACTCGTGTTCTCCCAGTTCTATCACGCAACCCCTAATAACTTTGTTCGCTTCTACTAGCTTTCCATTAGCTAGTTCTATCGAATATGGAATGTCTAACTTACTGGCTACCAACCCAAGTATATTCTTAAATTCTAGCGATACAAAACTATAATCGGCGCCAGTATTAAAACGTACAGATGCAAAGCGTTGATTGATAGGGAACGTACCAGTAACTACATTTGGATCTTGGCGAGCTTCCCTCGCACCGATGTTAAAGACTCTTCCATGTGCTTGATTAAGCTTTGGGCACTCTCTCTTGAAATGCCCCACGTCTCCACAATTGAAGCAACCTGTTCCTCGACCATTACCATTCCCATTACCACCTTGAGCGTTGTTTTGGTTGCAGTTTCCACTCCCAGCTTGATTCGCAAAATTGCCACGATTTCCGTTACCGCCATTTCCTCCTTGAGGGCGGTTTCCGTATCCATTCCCACCACGGTTGTTGTTGCCATAACCTCTCTGACCATTGTTACCACGCCCAGTACCAACCCAACATGTTTCCTTCGAGTGGCCAACCTTCCCACAAGACTCACACTTCCTGAATCTACACTGGCCGAAATGATGGTACTGGCATACATCACATTTGGGCAGAGCGCCCATGTAACCCTTTCCTTTGTTTTCAACCCCAGGCTTGGCTTCAGCCGGTAAGTACGATTCTTTCTTCTTGTTAGCACTGCTGGTGCCCTTTTTGAAGTTTGAGAACTTCCTCTTGTTCTCACCTGATGACTCCACGTGAGTCTCCTTCTTCTTTTGGTCAGAGATCGAAAACTTATTTAACCTGACTGCTTCTTCAGTAAGTGCCACGCTGAGATCAATGGCTTCGGTAATTGTCGGAGGCTTTGACGTTGTTACCATACTCATAATCTGAGGTGCCAACCCCCAAATGAAACGCTTAACACGCTTGAATTCTGGAGTAACCATGTATGGTACCACGTGAGATAGATCGTGAAATATCTGCACATATTCGGCGATCTTCAGGTCATCCATCTTGAGGTTCCAGAATTCATTTTCTAACTTTTGGATTTCAGCCCTGGATTAGTATTTCTTTCGCATGAGCTCCTTCAGCTCGTTCCAAGTCAAAGCGTATGCTGCTGCCTCTCCCAGAGTTTGGACTTGGAGATTCCACCACGAAAGCGCTCCATCTATGAACAAACCGGAGATGTAGGTGACTTTCTGTTCTGGTGCGCATTTGCTCATTCTTATCACCGAATCGGTCTTCTCTGTCCATCGAACAAAAGCCATAGCACCCCCGGTGCCGTCGAAATTCAGCGGTTTACAGTCTAAAAACTGTTTAAAGGTACAGCCTGTACAAGTAACGTCATTCACAGAAAGCATTAGCGAACGCACATGGAATATCCAATTGTAACGTAATGTGTCCCAAGCGACTTAAACATTACCATGCGGTGGGTTGTTCCTCGAGGTACCCCCGCTACTTTCGGCGCGTGAGGCCTCGTAATCTCCTATTGCTCGGGAGATCCTTTCTTGTAATTCAGCCTCGGTAGTGGGCAATCGAGTCTCTCTTCATGGAGGCATCTTCTATAAGAAGGTTGTATAGGTCAGGTCTTAGGCATATAAGTATGTAGTACGCATATGTAATAACATTCATCAACATAAGTAAACTCTGAATAATATCTTTTATCATTTGTAACCTCATGGATGTTATGAGTTTACTTACTAACAATCACAACGTAAACAAGTAATTCAACAATGCATGTAATGAGAATGTTGCGATTGAGCTTTCATATATCAAGACCACAAGTATAGTTTTACATGTTCCACAATATGTCATACATCAAAAGGGACTAAAGGGTCACATCACCCCTGTCCAAATCGTCTACCAACTACCATAATCAAAAGTCAAAAGTCAAAGTGTGGTCTTCAAAAGGCTGTGCAATCTGGCTCAATAGCTGCACTCTCATCAACAGTATGCTATCTGCATAAAACCAAAAACCTCTAAGCTGATGGTGGAGGAGGAGGTGGTGGAGGAACGAAAAGCAACCTGCGCAAATGCGCCAAATCCTCCTCGAGGGCATGAACGATACGCAACAGGTAGCTAACCTGTTGCTCCAAAGTAAGAAAACGGAAGTCAGGATCTGGGTATGGTAGGAGAGGAGCTGGAGGAGTCGCGAATGGTGACTGACAAGAACAAGGCGGAGGTCGCGGGATCCTCTCTAAGTCCATGACTCTCCTACACAGCATCTCCTGCTGGAGCTGCAGTGACAAAAGCAAATCATCCCTCGAGTATCCAATGTGAAAGGGATGGTATGGATCAGAAATAGGCATGAACGGTGCAGAAGCAAAAGGTGCAGTATGTGTAGCAGGTGCAAACATGGCATGAATGGAAAGGCTGCTGACACAGGTGGCTGCTGACTCGATGGTCCTTCCCCTGGTCGGGGAGGAGGGATATCCTGTAGAAATGTGACTGGTAAATCAGCGCGATGAATGTCAGATATGTGTGGGTGAAACGGGGCGATATCTGCTGGTGCATGTATAGGTGCAAGTGGGGGAGTGACAGGTCTAACAAAAGGAGGATAGTCGTCGTCCTCGATCCACCCATTGTGGGTGTGCACATATCTGGGGTCAACATGGGTAGCAAATGGAGCGTGGTCTATGGGTGCAGGTAGAGGGTCAGGCAAAGGTGGTGCAACAACTGGTATGTCAACGTGATTGTGCTCCGGTAGAGGATCATGAGCAGGTATGGGCTCAGGTGCAATCAAAGGCTTAGGGTCAGCTGGAGCAAGCTCAAGATCAGCGGGTATATCAAAGAGCTGATCGTCAGGAATGACAGGTGCCTCAAAAGGCTGCTCGTCTGGGACAAACTCAATCTCATGATCAAGGTCAAAATCGTGAGGAAAGACAGGATCAAACTCATCGTCGAACTCGAAGTACTGTGGAGGGACAGGTGCAACAGACATAGCGGTTTCAGAATCAGTGTCAACGGGATGATGCTGCACGCCCCGTGCGTGTAAGGTAGTAGATGACACCGACTCAAATGAATCGGGACCAGAATGGTCAGAAGGAGCCTCGACAACAGGAATCTCATCCTGTGGAACAGCAATGACATCATCGGCTGGGATCTCAACAAGTGGAATAACAACATCATCATCAACTGGAATCTCGAAAGGTGGAACGACAACGGCATCATCGACTGGAGCCCCACCATCCTGGGCATCCTCAGGGGGACCCTCAATAAAAAGATCGATGTCGTCGTCAGACATAGCGTCTAGAGGCAGATCCTCAAGAGGAACTGCAGCAAGAGGAAGAGGAGTAGGGATCTGAACAAGAGGTAGATCCCCGTCAGGAAGACCATCAGCTAGTGGTATATCATCTCTAACATCGGGTAAAGCTAACGGCTGGAAGTCATCATCGTCATCACTCGTGGTGTCCGATGTAAAAACCTTAGGGTCCGTGGCCATCTCGTTATCTGAAACTATAGCCATAGGGTCTATGGTATCTGATACTCCGCTATCAGAAGAGGACATGGTGTCTGTAACAAAATAATCACAAGTATGCACATATATCAACAATCATCAAATAAGTATGTAAGTAATAACAATGTAAGCATGTATGCATCCCACCTAGCCTCTCAGAATGAACTACTTAGTCTCTCAGACTAACTCCCCAGTTCCCTAAACTGAACTACCCAGCCTCTCAGGCTAAACCTCCCAGTTTCTCAAACTGAACTACCCAGCCTCTCAGGCTAAACCTCCCAGTCTCTCAGACTACCCCAACTAGTCCCTCAGACTACCCAGTCTCTCAGACTGAACTACCCAGTTAGTCTCTCAGACCAACTCCCCAGTCTCTCAGACTGAATTACCCAGCTAGCCTCTCAGACTAACTCCCCAGTCTCTCAGACTGAATCTCCCAGCTAGTCTCTCAGACTAACTCCCCAGTCTCTCAGACTGAATTATAAACAAATTCTTTAAAATGTATTTTGTGTCTTTTATTTGTAAAACTGTTTGTTTCCTGGATCTGGACATTTTGTGTATGCTATGAAAACGTTTTCGTGAGAGCCCTAATGATCGTAGTCTAGACTCGAGAAAGAATCCTAGTTCGCTACGATCGAAGCTCTGATACCAACCTGTCACACCCTGACTTTTGCGGAAGCGTGGTTATTTGGTGTGACTTCTTAATACCATAGCATTCAATCATAACAATGTTATATGATAAAAACATGAGATGTTCATCCATTAATTAAGTTTAGAAAAATACCACAACATACTTGTTTGAAACATCGATACCAAATTTAAGTTACAAAACATGACTTGTCTAACTGAGTTCATAAAGACTCCACAAAAGACTTTAAATAACACCGGAGTTTAGAAACATGTAACCCGTCCAGGAATAGGATACACCCCCTAAACTCGACAACCATGGATAACATCTTTTATTTATACGCAGCTTGAAAAACATGCACACACCTGCCAGATCCACTAGTTCCCTGAAATACATGTAATTTGAAAAATCAACAAAAATTGAGCGAGTTCATGTGTGAGTGTATGAATAAACCTTTAAAGTATGTCTTGTATGTATGTCCCTGGTATGTAGCAAAAAGGAAAAAAAAAGAGATCACCAATGGGTTGCAAAGCCAATGGTATGTGTGAAACGGTGCAGGAAAACTCAAACCTAGCAAATTTGTACCGGGCCTCCGGCTGGAAGACATAGTCACCACTATGGGCCACCCTGGTCCCCATGGGTGTGGGCTCGCTACACCCAAATAGATCTATCACTCATGTCCCTCGGTCCTACGACGAGAATTAATGGCCTTAAGTGTTATACCCACCCTTCACACGATCTAGTAGTAACCCTCCTTAGCTAACCATACCATGTATAAAACGTTTGTAATAATTGTAACATGTATTTCACCACCGAAGTACAAAACTGAAAACAATTAGAAAGTAAAGGGGGACATGAACTCACAGTATCGCGTCTTCAGTACTGGCACTCAAACTCCTCAGCAAACACGACTACCTACAGTGTACTAACGTCTATTAGACGAACGGGTCGTGCCTTTGCTTAGTATTAATATTTTTGGAGTTACGTTTCTTATGTTCCCAATATTATTCCAAGTTATAATTACTTGTTAAAATAATAATTATTTTAACCTTAAATTATATTTAGTTTTGGAATAATTGTTTAAGCAATATTTCTGTATTAATACTTCTCAAGTATTTAACTTCGTATTTCCTTCCCAAGGATGGGGTATTTTATACATGTATTTTCGTATTATTGTATTTGTAATTTCCGAAATAATATATTTCCAAGTCTCACTTTAGAAAATATATTTGTAAACTCATTTTGTCCCAAAAATAATGTATTGTCCAGAAAATATATATATTTTTCCTAAAAATCATATATCTTCTAAATATACTAGGAAAATATATTTTAATTTCCCCAAAAATAATATTTTCCAAAGTATGATATAACTTTGTAATATTTACAAAAATCATATTTTCCTTTCTTGTATCCAAAATAATATTTACCAAAGATATATTTGTAACGGTATTGCTTTGGATAGTAAATTTCTCGGTACTTTGTTAAGTTACATTATTTTACCCTAAAATAATATAACCATTTCACCAAGTATACAAATAATCACACAAGTGTCTTAATATGTATATATATTCTAAATATATATTTACCCATTTTTATTTATAAAAACCAACCTCCAATGTTTGTATTTTTGTTACAAAAATTATGGCAAAGTTTATATTGAAAACCATAGTTAAACACACTTGTAAATATTTGTTAGAAAATATTTTTCTAAGTTTTTATATTTTTAGAAAATTTTGCCATAGTTTCTTCTAAAAATGGAGGTGTCCATGCTATTTTCTTTTCAAAAATCAACACACAATAATCAACAATCAACCCTAAACAATATTATTCTTACCAAGTGCAAAAACTATACACTTTACATAACAACATGAACTTGATCTTTTATTAAAAACTTGTAGTAACTTTGTAGCATGTTTAGTAGACTTAGTTACCCCTTTAAAGTGCGTTTATTACTTTACAAATTTCATTCTTAAAGAATTTAGGTGTTTACAACTTGTAAACATATTCTACAAAAATGTTTATTCATAACATCTTCTTGTTTCTCTAGTATCTCTACACTTTTTTTATAAAAAATAGTGTAGTTTTAAGTAAGAATCAAGTTCTACTAAAAATCATATTTTGAACTTGGTTTTCTTGAAAAATCATTCATGGATCTTAGGTTCATAAGATCACTAGCTCACTTTATTTATTATTTTTCAAGAAAACATCTTATTTTCAAGTTCATGCATATATATGAGGATGATCTTCTTGTGTTAACACATAATCATCCACTAACTTGCTAGATCATGTGTTTAATCACAATCTAGCAAGCTCCATATGATGATCAACATCATAATCTCAAGTAAACCTCAACAAGTATCATACATATACTTAAACAACATTATTTCAACAAGATTTCATCATATGTAAGCTTCAAGTTCATGATTCAAGATTATGTCTTTTAGTGTTCTTGTGATTTATAACATAACACATATTTTAACAAATCAAAATTAGAAGTATCAAAGGGTCAAGAGAGTCTTACTACTAGCTCTAAGCTAGGGAAGAACACAAGAGAATGAAGGTGACAAAGATGGATGATAAAAGCAAGTGATGAAGGTTCTTCAAGTTCTACAAGCACCAAGCTTCATGAATCACCTTCTAACAACCTTGAGAGTACTTGAGATTGGATGAATGAAGTTGGATGATGAATGTAAGGTGGTGGTGGTGGCGGCACTATCTAGGCCGAGAGGGAGAGGAAGAGAGTGAGAGAGATGGAGTGTAGTTGTGAAGGTATGATGAAGATCTCTTGAATATTCACCCCATACTTATAATCATCTCTTCTCAATATCTAGTCCATACAATCAAGCAAAGATCCAATAAAATAAAAATCAAATCTTGAAGTATGGTGGTGGGTCCTTGTGACCGTAAATTCCAAGGGGGGGGGGGGGGTAAATGTAAGTTTGAATGGTAAATAGTTAGTTAGTAATTCAAATTCAAGTATATGGTTACAAGTGTTAGTTACTAGATATTCAAGTGGGTGTTAGGGTGTTCGGCGATCATAATTAGCCAAGAAATTATAAAACAATGCTTCTAGCAATATTTTGGTGTTCCGGGTAATGTCCAGTTGTTCGGTTAGATACCGGTTCGTTAAAGTGTCAAGCTATTCCGTTTAATGATCTTTATGTTACTTTTTGTGACACTTTTAATTCCCGACACTTAGGAAAGCATTCAGGACCATTTAGTCAAATTTTTGCATGTAACTAGCTTATTAAAAAGCTGAATTTTGCTGAAATATGCAGAATTCTGCACTATAAGTGGGTTTTAGGCACTTTCCGGCACTTTATCTATCACCTAGTGACGCAGTTTTATGGTCCTTACTTCCCTACACACCATACTAGTGTAGTACCCTGTCCCTGGCCCAAACTGGGTCTCAAAACACTATCTGTCTATGTACTGAACCCCGTCAGCATATCCCCTTTCTATCCGTTAACTGCGCTAACTGTGCTTTGTGCATCATGTATGTCAATATAGTTTGTATGTGATCATGATGTGATATTATGTAATATGTGATGCACATGTAAGTGTGATGCAATAATCAGAAGCAGTTAAATAATTCAGCACAGTCATTAAGCACTTAATTAATATTAATTAATTGTACGGATACCTGGATTTATGAGGGTTGTCACACGGTTCACCGAGTCTCTTAGGAAAACATGCAAACAAATAATTGACAACTTTGACCGAGTTAACTCGGTTAACAACAGGGCTGAGCATTCAGAAGATTATATGGGAAATATCAATACCTGGCAAATTTTGTTCGCCTCTAGAGTAGAGTCTCTGCAGTTGCTCGCTATAAATGATGAATTAGTGGAAACACTTAACTCTAACATGTTTTATTACGAAAGCGAAAGCAGGTACTGCAAACCCAGGGGGATACGAAAACCTGGAAACGAAAACAAATACGGTTCTCTGCCTTTGTAACGTTCAAGGTTCTGCCGCAACGCGCGGTGGGATAAAAAGCTAGTTATATATTAAAAAATACTTAAAATAGAAGCTAATGAATAGTAATTTAAATATTATAATATTATATAGTTTTTTAATACTTTTATTATTTTAATATTATAATAATAGTTATTTTCTTTACTTTTTAACTTTAATCAATTTTTTTAATATAACGGGTTGGGATAAGTTTGGTGTCAACCGGTATCGAGTTAGTACTGGTATCGAAAATACCTGTTCGGTGTCGTTACATGAAGGTAAAAACCGACAATAATACAGAAAACACCAAAAGTTGGTGCCGAATTGATACTAGAAATCTTTTGGTTCGGGAAATTCAGTGCGGCTCATCCCTGATCACGGGTACCGTACGAACAACAACGGTATCGTACAACTTTTTTTTTTGTTGATTTTCTTCAACTTTTAATTTTTTTTTTTTTTGGTTTCAGGGGGAAGGATGAGCTCGGTGCCAACTGATACAGAATCGGTATTGATACCAAAAATACCGGTTACGGTACCGGTATATGAAGGTAAAAAACGGTAGTGAACCGGTACCAGGAACGCCAAAAGTCGGTACCGAATTGGTACTTAAGATCCTTCGGTTCGGCAAATTTGGTACCAGTACCCAGGGACAATTTTCTCATCTCTGACCATGGGTTTCATACGAACAACATCGTTACCATACAACTTTTTTGGTTGATTTTCTTTCGGTTATCTTTTAGTGTTTTTTTTTTCTACGTTTCCTTTTTATTCTTGTCAGCGGTTCCGCTCGCAACGCGCTCGTAGTGATTTCAAAACACATGTAAACACAGACTAAATCACAAAATAAATTCGCCGCAACGCGACGAACTTCTTTAAACCTAGTTATAATTAAATTATTATAACTACAATTATCATCCGGCACAATGCGGCGGTGATTCCTTAGTTATATATCATACTAGGTTATCACCCGCGAATTTCGCGGGTCGGAAAATTTAATCTACATTATCACAAAGTGTATAAATAATATAAATACAAAAGTAACACATTACATAAATTACTTATTGACAAAGTGAAAATATAGTTAAAATGCATTGAAGTATAAAACATTATATCTATTACTTTTATTAAGAATTAAGGTGCCTCCAGACAAACAACAGTTACTATTTCTCAGAGCCATCTAGAATTTCTTGCTATGGCCATCGCTGTAGATCTGCAAATTAAAAGACAAACGTTAAATAACATCACAAGTTAACAAAGCTCCCAGTGAAAGATATGTTCACAAAAGTATATAAAAAAAAGCAGGTTAACTAATAAGATGTGTATATTTTCCTAATATTCACATGTATATTCTATTAATTGATAGGCCAACTTTTAATAGACCAATCTCTTATTCTCTTTTTTATCATGTATGTATTAATAATTAATGTCTAAGTCCAAATCAAGGGTGCTCTTCTAGGTCCTAAATAGGAATGACAACCGAGTGGCCCGGGCGGATTTGGGATGTTTATTGGTGATCCCAACCTCATGGCCTAAAAAATATAATATAGGTTTGGGATAGGCTAAAAAGTGTCAAAAAGAAATTAACTTAAAGTCTTAATTTTTTAGGCACGGTATTATTCGCTGACACCATGTTATAAAAGAAACAAATCTAACACCATGTTAACACAAAAAAAGCTCCGAAACATGCCTAAAAATTAAGACACAATATGTTCTTTTCGTTTTTACAATCACTTTTACTCTGGCTTTTAAAACTTTGTATGTCAGCAGGCATTGATATGTACATAATATTCTTTTGTTAAATGGTAAAGGTATATCCACTAATCCATAGCTTAGCTATAAATATATGACTCATGAGTAATTTGTGTGGAACTTAGAAAAAGTAATAAAACTAAAGATAAAAGTATAAATAAGAATACCTTGTTCATCAAAAGAGCCCGAGTACAAGTCCACCAATCCATATATATACATGTAACTTGTGATGCTTGATAAATAATAGTCACATTTATAATAATATATGGTTTTTTAGTACTTCAATTCTTTTAATATTATTATCATTATAGTTTATTATTCATTACTTTTAACATAAACATTTTGAGTATGTATACTCTTTCTACATACATGAAGTAAAAGAAATTAAGGTACTAATAAATCATACATCTTAATTTGCTTAATTGATAGGTATACTCTTTGTGCAACTATAGTCCTGAAGATACCACAACTAAAGTTATAACATGAGGGGTTAACTATATGATAAATACAAAATAAAGCAAGAATAACATAGAACTTAACTAATAATAAATAAATCCACATCAGAAAATAAATAGTTAAAAAAAAACTGATCTCTATTGTCATAACCCCTTGCGACCCTTAAAGGAATGTGTACAAAAAACAATCGTCAACATCCCATACATGTACTTTGCCATCTGCTCCAGTCGTTGCCAACAATCCATCATAAGCGTGACATGTCATCACCATTATCGAACCCCGATGACCCTACATAACTCAAAAACATCTCAATATTAAATCAACCACATGAGCTCATTTAAAGAACAACAACTAAAAATCTAAACCGAGTAACCTACCTTCAAAGAACTTAAGCATTCAAGAGAGTAAAGATCCTAACATCTCATAAAACACACCATAACTTGGCTTCTTGTTATCATTAAACATCTAATAAATATATGACTTTACTAACATTTTGGGTTGACTCGGCGGGCCCGACCCGCTCAAAAGTTACCGAATCAAGTTATTGTTGAAAGTGTCTGCTTTTTTCACTGTGGTATCACTTTCATTGAACATACACAACTTAGTTTGCATATATTTTTTAATTATACAGCTTAATAGATGGGCATGGTAAATGGAATAACTTGACATTGGTGTTATTATCAGTATAAACAATTAGGGATCCAACTTACAAGTCATGCAAAGAATAGTTATATCCTTATATACAAATATGTAATTTTTCACAAATCTCAATAAACTAATACGAAAAATTACTAAGTTTGGAAATCAATATTAAAATCAAGAGATTACCTTGTCGTAAAGACGAAGACAAGAGCTGAGCCACGTAGTCCAAAACCTCTTACATCTTCTCCTTGTCACCGACTCACCGTCAACCCTAACAACACCATCACTGAACAAAACAACTTCAAATCCAAATCAGATTGACATCATTTGTCATCCTTGTTGCATATTATTAGACGACACAGGAATAGGAAGTTGTTTCATTTGGTTGTTCACTTGCTGCATCACCTCAGAACCTATCAATTAGAGAAAAATCAACTAACTACCATAAAAAAAACATTAAAAATTGTTGGACTAAATACACATATAGGAGGGCCTTCTTTTCAAAACCAATGTTGAGAACCGGATAAACATAGAAAATTAGAGCATTAACCTCACCCAATGCACATAAAAAGCGCACATCCAACACAAGAAAACTGCAATAATAGAAAAGAAAACAAATATTTAGGATCAAATGTGAGGCATTCATCGAACACCTGGTGGGTAACAATTTCAGTACCTGTTTGGTGATAAGTTGTTGTTCTACGGGATCTTACATTTCACAAAAAAAAAAAAAAATGATTTTGAAGACTTGTTGGTTAATAACTTCAATAGAATCTCCAACATAAATATCCAAGTCCAATTGAACAACTGAAACAAAATTACTAAAATCATAAAAATGATATACTTTCATCAATGTGGACCATGTTGCATTAATATCGTGTTCATAGGTTTGAAGTTTAATAAACACATACCACATCTACTAACAGCGGATGAAGCTTCATTAGGTGAGTGCCCCATATCAATCAAATTTTTAGTCAATTTACCTTCAATACATTCAGTCTGAACACATATTGAGATAAAATTAAAGTTAACTTTTATAGTCTCGTCATAAACACATTCTCAAATAACAAATAATTGTCATAGCCTAAAAGTTCTATTCAAACAAAACACATAGAAGAAATCAACATCTGGTTACTACAAACATAATAAATCATGAGAAACACAAAATATGCTAATCGAATTCCAAACTACAAAATCAAACCAAAAAACATATGCGAAATAAATCGATCCATAACTTACCTCTCATATGAATAGTCGTCATCGTTTTTACTCACAAATCTTTCTGAGAAACACAAAATCTAACCATAAACAGACAATCTAACCATATATTGAAGAAAAACAAACACAATTTTTTCACCTGTTAATTTTTTTTTTTTTGCTATACACAAACACAAATCGGAAGATCGAGAGAATCAATCATGAAAAAGAGGATTAAGACAGAGTTAGACAAAATTAATATTGTATTCTCAATGTAAATAAGGAAAATATGATTACCTATTTGTGGATCTTTGAAGATGTAACGAAATCAACAGGAAAAAGATGAATGAGATTTAACGTCTTTGAGGAATTGTAGCCGATGAGTTTAACCTATTTGATGAATTGTTTGGAGAAGATGATGAATCCAGTAGAGCGAAGAATGTGAGGGAGGCTAGGGTTTCAATTGAGACATAAGCTTTTATATAATCCAAATGATTAAAGCCGGTGCGTTAAAAACCCAAATATCCGACCCGAATTCATGTTGGATCCCGCGTCCCACTTAAATGGATGCATAACATTGCTTCCCACCTAAATCTTTCACCATAACATGCCACGTCAGCAAATGGTTCCACCATCACATGCCACATGGCCCAAATCCTTTTCATTTATTAATATATATAGATTAGATGAAAGTTAAATGTTTCTTACATGACCGCGAACCTGTGTGTAAAACATAGAAAAGAATAACTAAGTTGATCTCTGACCCGCGTGTTGCGACAGACTTATCAAACGGGGGAAAATAGACGCGCTGCGACAGGCCTGTCAAACGGGAAACAATAGATGGAAAAACGTTGAACCCCACACGCACGTTGCAGCGTGTTAACTTGAAAAATTTAGAACGAAGCGTTAAACAGAAAACTTGCGAAAGATGAAAAGTATAAGGGACCAAAGTTGAAAGTTAAAAAGTGTTAGGGTTAAATTGCAAATGATGAAAAACTTTGGGTTAAAAGTAAAAAAATCAAAGGGGTTAAATTGCAAAAGATAGAAACTTTTGAATTATAAGTGAAAAAACAAACTAATCAAAAGGTTTAAATTACCAAAGAATGAAACTTTAGACTTAAATTGTCCAAGATTGAAACTTTAGGGTTAGAAAGGGAAAATCTATTTTTTTTAAAAAAACTCCCAAAACCAATGGTACAACTACCATCTGCAAATATTGTTGCTTATTTATAGTTTATAATCTATTCAACTTGTTCACTCGTTTTCTGTTATAACTTCTAAAATATAACGTTTTACAAAATAACAAATATATTGTTATGACGAGCTCATTATCCTCTACGTTTTGATCTAAGTTTCGTTAAAAACAGAGTAGAGTCAAATATTATACATTTTATTATTATTAAATGGTCTCCTATAATAGCCAATGCTCGTCAAGATATTTCATATTTCACATAGCCATCTTACTTGTCTACAAAATGAAGTGTTATAAGTTAAGACCCAAGAGTCACCCTTATATAACGAAAACTTTTCTGTAGAAGAGGTTTATTATCCCCTACCAACTCCCTTCCCTCCATCTCTTTATCACACCATACACTTACATCTTTATATCTACGTATATATTTTATCATTGTTGACATGATACTGACTTGTGCATCGGAGTGCCTTCGGGGCGATTCCCCCCGGGCCTGTAACGAGATTTTCATGTGGTCGTAGCCCAAGACTCGTTATCCCGCAAGAGGAACTGTCATCACGACGAAACGAGGAGGAACCTGAACTGGATCTCGACGAGTTCAAGTCAGTCACGGCTTATGTATCGACTTTGGATTCGCCAGTATGTTTACCTTAATACAGGGAAGAGGGTGGTGATTACTCCCATTTTAGCAAGACACTTTAATGTTTATCTCGTCGACCAACTACAGATAGAAATTAATAGAAAGAAATTCTAAACCAATGATCAAGGATTGTGCGCACGGTAATGTTGTTAACCTTCATTGAATCACTATACATTGTTGTGTTCATGTGGGGATATCTTTCTATTTCTAATTTCTTCTATAATTTGTTAGTCTTCTTAAAATCTAAACTAAAAGAATCTCATAAATCTCCTTAAAATTATATAACACATGTACCATCCTTAATACCTTTTATCAAGGACAGTAGTTGAACACATATATTACACTATTACTAATATGTTATGTTAGATTTCAATGCTACTAACATGAATAGCATTGAAATTGGGAACTAACATTGTTTAGCATCAGTATTGCCGGTTTGTCCTCATATACACGAGGTCTGGTTTGACATCCTCCCTCTCTTACAGTCTTACACAACTACATACATAATTCCATATACATATGATAATGATACTACTATTATCTTCTAATGACAAACAATCTATTGATTATCCATTTATGCATAACAAGATATCGAAATACATATCTCAACAAACATCTGGAAATGCTCATGCCCTATGGAGCTCAAACATGCTCTAAGTCTATAGCATTCATACACTCTATAATGTATGGCAGTGTTCCACCACATCCAGATACATGGTGACGTTTAGGCATGTCCCTCACACATCTAACATCTAGGCATGCCCTACAAAATGTATGCACACTTTATAATGTCTTGGTATGACCTTCGACATCCAGACAAACTCCATGGTACTTTAGGTACTTCCCACAAACATTCGACTATATGCCAAGTTTAACATATTCATTAAAGTATTGTGTTTGTTTTCTAACTAAACATGTTATTACATACAAGCCAAATGTGATATACATGCACCAACACTTCTTAATGGAGGAGTGTTTTCACTCTCCCATCTCGTTTCTCTAGTTTATTAAACATACTCTGTACAAATATTCATGATATACATACTACGCTTAAGATATACGAAAGACTTTTTTATTTTCCGTAGTATGATGGTCCCCCCACCTCATAATCCCTTCGTAACAACTTCTTCGATGTTTATAGCATGAATCTAATCCGAACAACAAGGGCCAAACCAACTTGATAATAAGTACCTACTTCATATACTTCAACAAGATCTTAAGTCAAATACGGAAAAGGTCAAGGGGAGGCTATGTTATTTAGAATGGGACCATGGTTCTTTATTGACTTGGACCCTGTAACAAACCCTCTCCAATGAAGTTATCAACTTGACATGACATACCATCAATTGGGTTAAAATGAGCATGCCATTCCGGTTACATTTTTGAAAAACTGTTGGTATTTATATTCTAGTGTATTGGATTAGGATCAAATACAAAGGCTCTTAATTGTAAGAAGGGTACAAATGCTCCTAAAAAACTCATTACATAAAAAAAAAGTCCTAAACACCCACCACCACCCAAAAACCTAAAAATATGTAGGGGCATGTTGATTTCAAAACCAATAAAATATGTTAAGAGCTATTGGCACATGTGCACAGAAAATAATTAAAGTAGCGGAAGGGAGAAAGTGTGTCGGTTAATAACCGCCTTATTTATCACATTCAAAACACTGCGTAAAAGTGTATTATACATTTCTCACAGTGCAAAAAAATAAAAATAAACCCACATATATGAGGCTGTCCTGCTGCTTAGCACCACGGCCTTAGCAGTTACTATATAAAACAATGAGTTGATATAAACAAAGTTGGTGTAGACAAAATTATGGTGGATGTGGTCGTGGCGGCGGGGGCTTTATCTGGTAATAGTATTGAGACGAGCTTGTGGCGGCTGTGAGTGGAAAATATTGGCTGTTGAGAGGTGCCATTGAGATGGTATCTCTTGATTGGTGGCTGCCAGAAGTGGCCGCCGGAGCTGAGAATCCTGATGATGCTGCTGGGATGTGGTTGTGGTGACCGTGCAGTTTCCAGCCCCAGTTGGGTGGTCCTTGTGATGACCCTGCAGTGGCCGTGCTATTTGTTGCACTTCCCTACAAAATCACTCGGGTTCAATTATTAAGTAAACGTGTCATAATGAGTCAACGCGAGTAAAACTATACGTATAAACTTATTAATAAGGTTACCTCATAGTTGGGAACAAAGGTAGGGTATACATGACTCCATGATGGGGGGCCTTTAAGAGCTGAAACTGGGTTCTCCAATTGCTATAATAACATAACATAAAGAATATAAAATTTACCAAAATACCCACAAACGATACGATGAAACTACCAGTCTATTGATCTAACTTTTGTCCATTACCTGTGATCTCGAGGTTTCATGCCTGAAATTCAAACGGGCTTGCTCTAAATTTTCGTTTCTACTTGAACTCGCTACAAGCGAAGGGGTTGAAATTGCCAAACTTAAATTCAAATTGTGTTCGTTTCCTGCATAATTCCATAGAGAAAGTTTGTGAAGATTCGCCCCTTAACAACAATATATGCATGAAATAAACACATACAATGATCATGGTAGATGAACATTACCATCATAAGTACTGGTCTCGAAGTTGGTCACTGCTTCTCTTCCGTTACACTTGATGGCAGCCTTGTCATACGCCCTAATATTCATCAAAAACAAATGTTATATTGGATGATACACGATTAGGGTTGCAGATTGAGAATTTTGGTTAAAAAAGTGGGCATATTCTTGATTATCAGGACCTTGCAGCATCTGCTTCACTGTCGAATAGCCCAAGATATACATACCTGCAATGCAAGCATTGTAACCTCTATGATGAAAACTTTGGTATCTATTACTTGTTTACCAAGTTAACTTAATCTTCTAGGTGAATCGCCAAAAGTTTCATTGCGGTCATTTGCTCACATAATGAATGCATTATGTAGAACTTAAATTGGATTGAAGTAACTGTAAGTTGTAACTAGTAGATACTTACTTTTTGCCTAGAAGCTGGCCCATTCGAGCTTCCCATCTGCCACACTTGTGCAATGTCACCCCGCGGTATTTTGAGCTCCCTCTTGAAAAACCAGTGCTTTGTCGTCTTAGTATGTGCACAAATTCTTCCTTTGATAAGTTCATCATCTGCTTCAATCAAAACATCAAATCCAGTAGATCATTAACAATCTATTATGCAATCCTAATAATGTCTTTTAACAAAATTTAAACCTGCTTCATATCTTCCTCGTAATCACTGAGATTAAAGTTGATATCAGCATCAATGCCACGGAATTTAATGGCAGCTTGATCATAGGCTCTGAATAACGCAATCAAATATTCAATTTCTACTAAATACCAAAGTGTAAATGCATAGTAAAGATTATGATTAGTTTATCATACCTAGCTGCAGCATGAGCAGTGTCAAATCCCCCTAAATAAATACACAATCCAATTAGACTATAATTAATCAAAAATTACCAAAACCAGAAGAAAAGATCTATGAACTTAATGTTCTTACCTAAATAAACTTGCTTCCCAGAATCCCTGCATCACATCAAGATTATGATTAGTTATCATACCTAGCATGACGGCGGAACTAGCCCATTAAATTAGGGGTATCCCAAATTTTTTTTTACCGTGCAATCATACAATATAAATAAACGACAATAAAAAATAAAGTAAAACAAATACCTAACTAATTGGGCCACAATTTCAATCATATTATTAATAATTTGGCAATTGAGCCACTGTTTCAATCGGACTCCCTTATTCTACAAGTTTGGGTTGGTAAGGGGTATCCTTGTATTATTTTAAGGGGTATCCTTGGTATAAAACCGAAAAAAATAAAAATAAAATACACTACGAATACGCACATGAGCCGTAGGCCATGCTACGGCTGCTAAAGCATTTGGTCCGCCGCATGCATAGTAAGTGTTTTTTGGAACTTGTTGTGCTTCTAGGCAGTTCGTTACCCCTCTAAAAAACACTCGAGTCTCGTTCCTAAACAACCCACTCTCGCAAAAGCAAACACAAATACAAAACGTTGCAATAAAAACGAACAAAATAACTAACTAACTAACTAACCAGATGTGAGACTCCCATCGACCAGTCCTGCGATAAAACGTAACTCCTCTATACTGCGAGCTTCTCGACCTGGGTCCCCTCCTACTCTTGTTCCCCTTCCCCACCACATTAACCTTCTTCTGCTGCTGCTGTTGTACTTGCACCAATCTTATCTCCTGCAACTCATTACTCTTCGCCCGAATCAACCTCCGTGATTCCTGCAACTCGGACACACTCATTATCTCACTCCTATTATTCTCACAACTAGTATCTCCAACTTTCAATATGTCAAAATTGTAGCACCAGATGCTCTCATCCGCATTCACTACGGATGAATTCCAGCTTCCGGATTCTTCCAAATCTCCAAACGCCAGATTAAGATCTAACATCTCAACAGTTATTCTTCTTACGATCGATCAGATTGAAATTTAAGTAACAAACATATATCGTATCCAATTTTAGTTTGAACTTATGATTTGAAAGTTGTCAGGTGTACATATACAGAAGAGGTGAGAAAAGTGATACGCCGGAGATGAATCGGACGGCCGGTGAACGGAGAATATATCAGATTGATTGAGAGAAGTGGGAAAAAAATGAAGGAGAGAGAAGCATAGCGTGATTCGATTGGGTAGAGGGACATGTCAGGCCCATTTTAAGAAGTGAACATTTGTTTTGTGGGGTTACCGGAAAAAGAAAATAATAATACCTCCTTCCCATTAAAAGTGTCATATTTTGAATTTTCAGAGCATCTATTTATAAACTTTGACCTTAAATAATTGTGTTTGTGTTATATAAACTTGATGAAAATTAACCCGATAAAAACACTTCTAAAACACACTCAAATCATATAACTTTCATCAAGTATTATCTAACACAAACACAATTATTTAAGGTCAAAGTTTATAAATAAAGACTTTGAAAATTCAAAATATGACACTTTTAATGGGACGGAGGGAGTAGTATACAATAATTGAAATGGCGGAAAAAATGAAATACGAGATTCAAGATTAACTGTGGGTGTAATTTTTCTTTTTTACCCTCATCCCGAAAGTAAAAGACTCGTTATAGCTATCGGATTATAGACCTATATCGTTGATTGGGGTCGTGTACAAAATCATCGCTAAAACCTTTGCGAATAGGTTGAGATAGGTTATGCCTTCGGTCTCCTCTTAGTCCCAATCAGCCTTTATGAGAGATAATAACATTTTTGACGGCCTGCTTATGGTATGCGAAGTGGTTTCGTGGGCCAAAAAGAAGCGGGAGAAGATTATGCTTTTTAAGGCCGACTTTGAAAAAGCATACGACACGGTTAATTGGAATTTTATTCTTAATAATCTCATGCTGGTGGCGTTCCCAAAGAGGTGGCGAAGATGGATTGGGGCTTGTCTTTCATCAAGTATGGCTTCCGTGCTTGTCAATGGTTGGCCGGCAAAAGAATTCAAGTTGAGGAGGGGGCTTAGGCAAGGCGACCCGTTATCGCCTTTCCTGTTTATTTTGGGTCTTGAGGTTTTAGAGGTTTTCATGAAGCGCGGTAAATTTTGGGCTCTTTGATGGGGTGAGCCTTCCTAATGGGGGGCCGGTCTTGACTTATTCATGCTACGCCGACAACGTAATTTTCTTGGGTCTTTGGAATGAAAAGAACGTGCTCAATTTAAAGAGAATTCTTAGGGTTCTCTATCTTGTATCAGGGCTCAAGGTAAATCTTAATAAAAGCTTCGTGATGGGCGTGAGGGTGGATGGTGTAGCGGCTAAAAGGATGGCTATGAAGCTGAATTGCAAGGCTAGAGAGCTCCCATTCAATTTCTTAGGCTTACATGTAGGAGAAAACATGAAAAAGATTAAAGCTTGGAGGCCGGTAATTGATAAAGTGTAGAAAAGATTGTCAAGTTGGAAAGCGAAGATGTTATCCATGGTGGGTAGGCTCCTTCTTGCAAAATCGGTTCTTGAGAATATGCCTTCATATTACCTTTCAGTCTTTAAGGCCCCAAAAAGGGTCATTAAGACTTTGGAGGGTATCCAGAGGGAATTCGTTTGAGGGAAGACGGGGGTTAAAAACAAGATGAGATGGGTGGGCTGGGACAAGATTGTGTCACCTAAAAACAAGGGTGGGTTGGGTTTAGGTGAAACCAAAAGCTTGAACTGGGCGCTCCTGAAAAAGTGGAGCTGGAGATTCAAAAATCAGCAAAATCACCTATGGGCCGATGTTATTAGAGCTATTCATGGAAAGGTGGTGATACTAATAGTATCCCCCTTAATAATGGCGTAACGGGTATGTGGAAAGACCTCGTTTCGGTTGACAAAGAATTGATTAAGGCTGGGTTTGAACCCAGTTAAAGCGCGAGAAACCAAAGGTGGCAGTCTTAGAGGCGGTCCATGTGAGCGCAAATGGGGCATTCACTGCAAAACAGGCACAAGAAAACTGAGAAGACTCGGTTGATTGACTCAAAACAAAACAAAACAAAAGGACACAAAAAGCATAGATATTTCAGATAGATGTAATCGAAGCTAATAAACGCAATCGCTAATAAACAAAAGACAACAACGCCAACCATTTTAGGGTTATGGGGTCGAATTGGGGGAATAGGGGATGGTGATGAATCTGGTTATGTGTTGCAAAGAGTTATAAAGAAGATGATCTTTCAAACATGCACTTTTGGTCCTTAGGGTAGACTGTATGGGTTGATTGAGTGGGTTCGGTGATAGGTTTCACCAATCGGTGAACTACCCCGGCCGAACGTTTGAGTATGATTGATTGAGGGGTTTCAGTGTATACTCATCGAATGTTTGAGTATGATTGATTGAGTTTAATGGTGGGTCCCAACCCCTTTCAACCAATCACAATTTTTTTTTTAAATTCTTTACCACTCTCTAGGTATTTGAACCATACCTAGTGATTGAGTGCAAAATGGGGAATGAAATGGGGACTTGACATGGCGTGATATTATTGGCTAGAGAATAACTCAAACACCCTAAAGTGATTGAACCATACCCTCCACCCTTAGTGGGTATTATAGTCATTTAACTAATTCAATAACGTTGAAGTACGGGCGATTGTAAAAAAAGACGTTATTGATCCAAATCGACAACCACAGGGACTTGATTATTCAATTTTGATAAACAGGGACGAAATATACCATTAGGTGTTTACCACAGAGACTGAAATTGTAATTTACTCTAAAGTCTAAACATAAAGAACGAAAAACGTAATTTATTATATATTATATATATTAACAGAAAGTTCCGATGAACAGTAGTTGAAAATTTAAGTATTTGTTTTTATTTACTAATATTTTATCAGTTATTCATTTACTTTGTTTAGTAATAAGATAATTATTTGGTATTTATTCTTTTTATTAGTAGCATTTTGTTTAGCATTCAGTTTTTTTTATTATAACTTGCATTCGGATCACTACGATAGCGACACGATATATGTTATCAAACAAAAAAACATAAAAATTAATACATATCGGTACCGATGTTGTTCAGTTTGGTACGGTATGACAGCAATACGATCTTCGTTTATCAAAAGGAACAACAATAAAAATAAATCCCGGTAATGATACAAATGATGTTCAGTCGGTTTCGGTTTGGGTTGGTGCGATAGCGGCACAATAGCCGTTTTCCATAATGTTTATATGGCAACGTTGAAAAAAATAAACATAGA
>JARYGA010036904.1:0-45576 GCA_030545235.1 Helianthus tuberosus | reverse complement strand
TGTCAAGAACTCTTACGATCAATCTTGGATCCCGAGACGACTCACACACTCTACGATGGACAATGGATGATGGTGGTGGATGATGGTGTTGTGATGGTGGTGGGAGGTGGATGAAGTGTGAGAGAGGTGGTGTGCCAAGGGATGAGATGAAATGAATCCAAGCACTCCTATTTATAGGCTGAACAGAGAGCTGGACACGGCCCCGTGTCCGCTGGGCACGGCCCCGTGTCCGTCTGACACTCTCTCTCCTCATTAATTGTAATTCCCAATTACAATAAATGCGCCTGCTGTACTTTCGACACGCCCCCGTGTCCGCTGAGCACGGCCCCGTGATGGGCAATAGAAGCTTCTATAGGTTTGTCTTTTCTGCTGCTTCTTGGGCACGGCCCCGTGCTGGCTGAGCACGGGGCGTGTTCAGTCTTCTGTTTTCTCTTTTTTGCTTTGGAAGGTGCCGTTGAGGGTTCGGGCAGTCCACTAATGTTCCTTTTCTTGTATTTATGTTGGATTTAGCTGTCTTTTTGCTTCTTTTGCGTTTTTTGAGCTCATTTAATCCTGAAAATACAAAAGGAAGACAAAAACACTCTTTTTCCAATATTAGCACTAAAAAAGGGTTAGTTTTATGCCTCAATTGATGTAATTTATATGTTGCATTTTACACACATCACTTGTATCCCTCGATCGTACTACGAGGACTAATGTTCTTAAGGTTTCACCTACCCAATCACATAACCTAACAGTTCCTTCCTTAGCTGACCATACCATGTAAAAACATTCGTAATCATAGTAACATGTATTTCACCCCCAAAGTTATAAAACTGAAAACAGTTAAGAGAAAAGGGGGACATGAACTCACAGTGGTGCGTCTCTACCAAGTATGCCTCCAAATCAAGCAGCTGTGTGACGACCTACACGTACTAATTCTATTAGACGGACGACCGTGCCTTAGCTTTATGGTTTAAGTTCTTGGGAAATAGTTAGACAACCATTTCGTGTTTACATTCTGTATATGCTTGGTAGTCATTTTCCTTCCCAAGGATGGGGGAATTAATACATGTGTGTTCGAAATATATTATTAAGTCTCACTTATAATATATTTTATTTCTAACTCCAAAATAAAAATATTCTTTCCAAAAATATTATATTTTAATACATGCGATTCTCTCAGAATAATTCTTAGTAATATTATTTTTACTCTAAAAATAATATTTACGTAGTTCACAAAATAATCATAAACACTTATACAAGTGATGTTGTGAAAAATATATACTAAATATATTTATGTATCACGTTTTATTTTGTGAAATCCCACCTCCGATATTTTGTAAATAAAGTCGTGGCGAAATCTATAATTTGAAAACAAGTCGAAAAGTATCTCCAACACTTATAGTGAAAATAATTCTAAGTGTTAGGTTTTTAGAAAAATTTCGCCAGAGTTTCCTCTGTAACTGGAGGTGGCCACGCTTTCAAGCGTATCATTTTCTTTTATAAACCAAACCAACCATTTTTATCATTCAATCAAAACAATGTTCAAACCACAAACTAGTCAAAATATATATAAATCGCATAAATTTCATGAACTTGTGATTTATTCAAACTATGAAGTAAATCCCATTACTTTTAGTGGATCTTTATATAAAACAATCCGATTTTGTAAAAACCTCGTTTTTAGGGAAGTTCCATCTTTACAACTTCTCGTCATCTTTTTCAAAAATAGTTATTTTGTCGAAACTTTGTGTTACACAAGTGTTTACACACTTGGGTGTTCTAAAAACCATTCGTTTTAGTGTAAGATCCGTCTTTAAAGGTATGTTTTCTCTTGACACGTGATCCTTTGAAAATACCGCTTGTAGATACGTAGATCTACTAGTTTTAAACACTATTTCACAAACAAAATCGCTTTTACACAAGTTCATGATTTATGTGTGGTAGAATTCATCCTTTAACCCTTGCTACTTCCAAAACAACCTTATGTCATGATCCAAGGTCATGACTAACCTGGGTTAAATGATGATCCGAGCTACCACAACATAGATCGGGTCCAAATAATCACACAAATCAAATACTACATGATTTACACAACATATGAGCTTTTAACCAACATTTTTAGTGTTTTTAGTAGACTTTTAAGCTTCAACTTGTATGTTCATAACTTTTAACCGTTACATATCATTTTGACCACGTCAAAATAGTTCAAGAAGGTGATTTAAGCAACTTACTACTAGCTCGAGGCTAGGGTAGAATCTAAGCGCAAAACGGGTGGATAAAAGCAATGTAGTGAGGTCCTTCGCCTTCCGATTGCACCAAGGTTCCTTATACGCGATCCTTAACACTTGTAGATACTTGGAATGGCTTGAAACAAATTCGAAAATGATGGATGCTCAAGGGGGTGTTTGGCCGTGAGTTCTTGAGAGAGAGAGAGGAAGTGTGTTGTTGAGTTTGAGATGAAAAAGTTATGTTGTGTTATGTTTAGAACTTATAGACAAATTACAAGAGTATTAACCAATAGTCCATATATCTACTAGATTTTAAACACACAAGATTATTATAATCTTGCAAGGACAAGGGGTGTCCCCCTTCATGGGGACGGTTGTAAAGGGGGGGGGGGGTACTAGTTCGATTCCAACTAGAAGTTAGGTATATTAGTTAGGTTAAGTGTAGGTTAACCCGGTTAATAGTGTGTAGTGTGTTATGACGGGTGTTAGGGTATTCAGGGACCCTAACTGGTTCGGAAAAAGATAAACAATGAAAATGACAATATTTTCATGTTCCAGGTAAAGTCCGGTTGTTCGGTTGGATAGTAATCCGTTAAAGCGTTAACAAAGCTTTAAAGTGTCGTTATTACCCTTTTTAGTGACACAACTCATTTCTGACACTTTGGAAAGTGTCTAGTAATATTTTTCTCATGTTTTGGCACTTTATTAGTTAGCTAAAAGCTGAATTATTATGTAAAGTGCTGAATTTTGTACTTAGAGTACGTTTTAGGCACATCCAGTCATTGTAACTTATTCCTAGAGACGCAGTTCTACAACCCTTATATCCCTACACTCACCACTAGTGTAGTAAAATATTTCTGGCTCATACAGGCCTTAGAGGCAGTGTCTGCCTAATGCTGGCTTTATCAGCATGTTCAATAGGTTATCCGTTATAGTGCTACTGTGCTTTTTGTGCATCATGTTTGTCACTAAGGTTCAACATGTAAATAATGTAGTGACGGTAAGTAAAGTATGATGCAGGTATCTGCATGTATCAGAAATCAAGTAGCAGTTCATCAGTAATTTCAAACAAGCACAGTAATTAAGCAGTAATTAATTATTAATTAAGTTGTACGGATACCCGGTTTAGTGAGGGTTGTCACAGCTCCAGTGTTGTTTGTTAAAAAGAAAGATGGCAGCTTCCGTATGTGCATCGACTACAGGGAGTTGAATAAGCTAACCATCAAGAATAGGTATCCCTTGTCGAGGATTGATGACTTGTTCGACCAATTGCAGGGTTCCAACTATTATTCCGAGATTGACTTGAGATTGGGATATCATCAGCTTCGAATACAAGAAGAAAACATTCCTAAAACAGCCTTTAGGACTTGTTATGGGCATTACGAGTTCCTTGTCATGCCGTTCGGCCTAACCAACGCACCGGCAGTATTTACGGATCTCGTGAATCGGGTGTGTAAGCATATCTCGATAAGTTTTTGATTGTATCTATTGATGACATCCTTATATACTCGCGAACCAAGGAAGAGCATGAGCAACATATACGAGGTATCTTGGAACTCTTAAAGAAGGAATAGTTGTATACAAAATTGTCAAAATGCGAATTTTGGATTCGCGAGGTGCAATTCCTAGGTCATGTGGTGAACGAGAATGGAATTCATGTTGATCCGGCCAAGATTGAGGTGATCAAAAACTGGGAAGCCTCAAAGACACCAACCGAGATACGACAATTTCTAGGGTTAGCAGGTTACTACATGCGATTCATAGAGAATTTCTCAAAGATTGCTCAACCACTAACGTCCCTAACCTAAAAAGATAAGAAATTTGATTGGGGAGAGAAACGGGAAACGGCTTTCCAACTATTTAAAGATAAGCTTTGTGACACGCCAATTTTGTCCTTACCCAACGGTACCGATAGTTTTGTGGTTTATTGTGATGCTTCTCGACAACGTCTTGGTTGCGTGTTGATGCAACGGGACAAAGTCATCGCGTACACGCCTCGTCAGTTGAAGGTGCATGAGAAGAACTATACCACGCACGACCTTGAGCTGGGTGCAGTGATATTCACGTTGAAGATTTGGCATCATTACTTTTATGGTACTCGTTGCACGATCTTTACAGACTATAAGAGTTTGCAACACATTTTCGATCAGAAAGACTTAAACATGAGACAACGAAGATGGGTCGAGCTATTGAATGAATACGATTGTGAGATAAAGTATCACCCGAGCAAGGCGAACATAGTAGCGGACGCTTTGAGCCGCAAGGAGCGTGCAAAGCCTCTAAGGGTGCGAGCCTTAGAGATGACTATACAAACAGATCTCGTTACTCGGATTCGCGAAGCTCAACAAGAAGCGCTTAAACCGGATAATCTACGAGCCGAATACTTACGCGGTATGGAAGTGAAATTGTTGCCGAATGAAGATGGAACATTGTACTTCATGGAGAAAGTTTGGGTTCCATTTCACGGCGATCTACGTGCACTTATTCTGGATGAAGCTCATAAGCGAAGATACTCTATACATCCGGGATCCGACAAGATGTACCAAGACTTGAAGGACTTTTATTGGTGGCCCAAGATGAAAGCTGATATCGCTACATATGTGTGTAACTGTCATACTTGTGCCAAATTTAATGCGGAATACCAGAAACCATCAGGGCTGCTGCAACAGCCTGAGATTCCCGTATGGAAGTGGGAACAGATATCGATGGATTTCATTACCAAGCTACCGAGAACGCAAAGAGGTCACGATATGATTTGGGTAATTATTGATCAACTCACAAAGTCCACGCATTTCTTACCAATCAGTGAGAAGGATAGCACCAAGAAGTTAGTGAAAATATATATCAAGGAGATTGTGGCACGTCATGGAGTTCCTGTTTCTATCATATCTGACCGAGATGGTTGTTTTGTGGCAAGGATTTGGCAAACGTTCAGAAGGCATTTGGGTCTCAAATGAATCTTAGCACAGCCTTCCACCTTCAGACGGTCGGCCAGAGTGAACGAACGATACAAACCTTTTAGGATAAGTTGCCTGCTTGTGTGATGGACTTCGGTGGAAGTTGGGATACTCACTTGCCTTTAGTGGAGTTTTCTTACAATAATAGCTATCACACTAGCATCCAGGCCGCCCCGTTCAAAACTTTATATCGGCGAAAGTGCTGGTCACCGTTGTGTTGGGCGGAGACTGGAGATAAACAACTTATCGGTCCAGAGTTGGTTCAGGAAACTACAGCCAAGATTGCTCAGATACGTGATCATATCAACTTAGCTCGTGATATACATAAAAGTTACGCCGACAAACGACGTAAACCATTAGAATTTGAGGTTGGAGATATGGTTTTGATGCAAGTCTCGCCTTGGAAAGGCATAGTACGATTTGGAAAACGTGGAAAGTTGAACCCGCGTTACATTGGGCCTTTCGAGATTCTAGAAAGGATCAGAACCGTTGCATACAAACTGAAGCTTCCAGAAGAACTTAGCAGTGTCTACGACACATTTCACGTGTGTAATCTCAAGAAGAGTCCTACACAGGAAACAGTAGTCATCCCAGCTGATGAGATTCACGTCACGACAAACTCCAATTTACGGAAGAAGCTGTTGAGGTTACGGAATGGAAGGTCCACAAAACACGGAGAAGTAGTATTAAACTTGTCAAAGTCCGTTGGAATTCACGTCAAGGCCCAGAGTTTACGTGGGATCGTGAAGACCAAATCAAGTCTAAGTATCCACATCTGTTTCGGGACGAAATTCTTTTAACGGGGGGAGAATGTGACAACTGGCATTTTTCATGTAATTCCGTACGATGTGAACAATAATTTGTAATATATGGTTGTGCATGTTGAACTTATGATATGAATGATTTCATGGTTACTTTTAAAAGGCTCGTAAATACATTACATGATGCATGCTACTTATTATTGTTAAATGCAACTCGAAACAGTTCAATTAGTGCACAGACGAAACTAGCACACTTATCAGATAAACTAGTAGTACTGACATGAGTTCAGTGCTCAGACAGACATCATGTTAGCACACAGATTGAGGCTCAGAACCAAAATTTATACTAGAACTCTATGTAGGAAAGTAAGGGTTATGAAACTGCCTTCTGAGTGACAAATAAACACTAAAAAGTACCTGAAACACACTCTAAATGCAGAATTCAGCAAAAATCAGCAAATAAACATCAAAATACTGTGCAGAAAAAAGGTTTAGATGTCTAGAATAACTTGTAAAGTGTCGGGAATGCAAACTATCATAAAAAGTACCTCATAACTCACAAAAATGCACAATTTAGCACCTTAACGAACCGACAACCGAACGAATAACCGGACACTAGCCGAAACACCAAAAATAAACTAGAAGCATTATTTTAATGTCATAAGACTATTTGTTATCAATAAACACCTTATTGCACATCAAAAAATCCCTAAACACACTTAACCCCTAACTAAACACTTAAGATCTAACTAGATTATCTAACTAACAATTAAAATCAAACCAATACCCCCCCACCCCCTTACATTGGACGGTCAACCATGAGGGCCCACAAACCCTCATGTTGTCTAGATGTTGGAAAGATAAAGAGATTACATGAAGGACCTTGAGTTGAGGACTTGTGCATAAAAAGATCTCATTATAACATATAATCTTACACATATCTCTTTTACTCAAAAGTTCAAACCAAATCTTCTCCTTCTTCCCCCATAGCTACGGCCCAAACCCCCCACTCCCATCTCCATTTTTCATCCATATTTCAAGCTAATCTAAGCATACTCTAAGGTGAATCAAGCACATTTAAGAAGGTTGCAAGCAAGAGGAGTTGATGGACCACACTTAGGAGCTATTAACCACCACTTTCTCATCATCTTCTTCATCTTGTTCATCCCTAGAATTTGTGCTAGTAGTAAGTCTTCTTGATCACATTTTTACATCTTGTTTTAGTGGTTAAAGTATATAAGTAACTAAAAATCTAAAGATCACACCAAATCAAGAAGATGAACATAAGAATAAAACTCAAAATCTCATGAATATAAGTTGTTTAGTGCATGTGATGAATTTGTTTGTTGATTTCTTGAGTGTATGGTGTTAGACACCACATAAAAGCTTGCTAGATGATGATTTAAAACATGATCTAGCAAGTATGAGGTTAGATCTTGAAAGATCCATGTTAATCATCCTTTATGTAAAGTATGAACTTGAAAGTAAACATGGTTTTGTGTAGGATGATGGTTCCTACAAGTTGTAGGTTTTAAAAGTGAAAGATTTCAAACATAAAAGTTTCAAGAAAAAAAAAGTTTAGTTCAAGTTTAACATGATTTGGTTTTTAAAGGAAAGTGAACATTTCTTAAGTGTAAAAATGGAACCATTAATGTATAGAAGACATGAAAAATTCAAGAACATGAATTTTTGTAAAAATGAGTTACAAGTTGTGAAAATGGAATTTTTGTAAAAATGATTTTTATGAAATAAAAATCATGTTTTTGGTGTTAATAAATCATGTTAAACACCATGCTAAAATACTACAATATTTTATAAAACTTCAAGTTCATGCCTTCATGTAGAAATATGTTTTATGGCATAAGGTAAGTGTAGTGTTGATATTGATGATTATTGATGAATTTCTGAAAAAAGAAAATGATATGCTATAAGCATGGAAACCTCCATTTTCAAAGGAAACTATTGCAAAATTTTTCTAAACATTTAACACAGAGAAAAATATGTTTAAACAAGTGTTTACAAGTAATTTTGGATCATGGTTTTAAGTATAAAATTTCCATAAATTTTTGGTATAAAAATTTCAAGTATTGGAGGTTGATTTTCAAGAATAAAAATGACTAAGTATATATTTAGGGAAATATATATTTAGAATTCACAAAAATTATGTGCTATGTGTATATTATTTGTATTAGTTATACTAAAAATTATGAACTTGAAAAATAATATACCACACCATAATACCAAAAATTGTACTTTGAAGAATTACAAAAATCACAAGAAAATAAATATATAACTTGCACACAAATATTGGACGATTCGGACAATGGACACCTTGGACAATATATATGAATATTCCGGACATTTAATTCGTATCTTGACAAATTTGGTAAACGGCATTTTCGAAACCGAACAAACGACAAAGTATGAATTTTTACAATTATTATAGGAATATTTTATATTTTGTCAAACTTGAAAATATATAATTTTTGGAGTGGAAGAAATATATATTTTCATAAACAAGTCAAAAATAAATTATTTTTGTGAAAACTAAAAATAAATATTTTTCTAACTTTGATCTTGAAAATATATTATTTTTAAGATATATGTGAATATATACATATTTTACCAGATCAAATTATAGACATTTTCTATAAAGTTTCCTTAAAATGAATATATTTTAAGAATATAAGAATGGTGATTTTTAATTGTGCAAAAACAAGATTGCGGAAAAATTACACATAAATTAAGTATGAAATACTTAATGAATACAAGAAGATACGTATTCCAATACGTATAAATACATACCGACATACACTACCAACACTTGGTAAAATTCCCACATACAAGTATTATGCATATATATGAAAATACAAAATAACATACACATAATACAAGGATACCTATACCTGAAAATACGTATATGAGAACCGTATGACAAAACAAGTTAAAAATATATTATCTTCAACAATACCCCCGAATAATTGTATGAAAATAAATTAAGTTCAAATATCATTATTTTAACTAATATACATTAAATTTGGAATATATATAATTACATATACAATATACTGATACGTGGTTGAAAACCGGTGCTCGTAATCGTATAACTGATACGTGGTTGAAAACCGGGACGCATTACAGATCAACTGGAAGTGCGAAACGAAGAAATCAGAGAAGCAGGCTGGAGAGCCCGTCGGCGACGGGTCCCAAGCCGTCGGCGACGGTCCCTAGAAACACCCGTCGGCTGAAATTGCTCGTAGCCAGTTAAATAGGCCGTCGGCCGTTTTCACGATTTTGGCAGCCCGTCGGCGACGGGTAATGGATTTCTTAAACGCGGATTTTGGTGGTCTGGGGGTTAATCTCGATTTTCATTGGACAAGAAGCAATCAATTCGGGAGTTACACAACACTTTGAAGTTTGAAACATATCTTGGAGCCTAAACTAATCATCTTTCACATACCATTCATCTATCATCATTGCTACAACGGGAATCAAGAACGAGAGCAACATCATCTTCTTGAATCGAAACCCTTGTTTCATCAATCCACTCAACCACTCACCATCATCACTCATCCAAAACCCTAACTTTCATCATCCATCATCCTCAAGACTTCAAGATGTTCAACTTCGAGTTCTCAACATCCGGTGATCAAGCTCTTTCGATCACGCGCGGCTAATTCCTAGGAGGTTTCACCCCGGTGTAGACTTTTGTAAGATTTAGGGTTTATTATGTTTTGATAATTGTTTTGTGACAACTTGAAGTGCATTTGAATCTTAGACAATTTTCCTACGTTGGTATTGAATTTGCAAACTGTCGAGTGAATGATTAAATTTGACTTTGTGAAATGAATACACGTATTTATGCCTTGTCTTTTGGTAGGATTTGCTAGTCCAAAGTAACGAAGTGTATCATGGTTCGTTGTTTATGACGTTGATAGCGATTGACACCTAAGCTTTGTGATTGCGACCCGTTAATGAACTATTTCAAGTAAAGCTACTAAAAATACATAATAACCCTAAGTCTTGCATTAGTTGAAACCGGGTGTGAACCTTGTTTTCTTGTTATTGTTCAATCCATCATTTTCAATTTTTGCAATTAGTTAATCGCTAGTAGTTAATCCATTAAACCATTTTAGTAATTCTAATTCACATCTTTCAATAAAAAAAAATACAAAAACATATCATAGAAAGCTTCATAATAGTGACAACCTTCATAATTCAATCAAATCCATTCGCAAACCACATACTCTTCGTGGTTCGACCCCTTACTATCACTAGCTATTTTTTAAGGGTAATTTGGGTAAATAAATATTATCTTTGACCGGAGCGTGACTCTCCGATCAAATTTTGGCGCCGTTGTCGGGGGGTGCGTGCGGTTTGTGTTTGGATTATTGTTTGAATTTTCGTGATTACCTGTTTAATTTGTTTAGTTTCTTTTTGCACTTTGTCTTTTTCCTTGTTACGCGGGTGTGTTACTTGTGCAGGTTACAGGTAGTGTATGCATACGCGATACTCTGGGAGGACTTCACCTTTAGTCTACGAACCGGAAATCGAAAGAGTCGCATGGATAAATCTAGCAAGCCGGTTAGAAGCAACACTTGCTTCTAATCAAACCACCAACACACCACAACATACACCATCCATTGAAACCGATTCAATGGCGAACCAAAACTCTAACCAAAACTTCAACCAAACTCAAAATTCGAACCAATTTCAATACCGAAGCAATTTCAACCCCGCTCCAAATATGCAACCTATACCTCCAGAGCGACCGGGTGGTAATAACAACAATACCGGACCACCCACACCACCTTTCCAAAACCAAAATCCCAACAACAACCAAAGAACACCCCAACAACAAAACCTTCATCGACAAGCTTCCTTACCCCTCAACCTTGATGACCGGAATGTCAATTCCGACCGTCGAGGCAACCAAGATCGTGGCAATCCCGCGAACGAAGACCCATTTTTCAACATAGACGATTTGAGGAACGCCATTCCCGATGATGAACCTTATAGCATTCCCGGTTATCAATCGCCGGAGCATGTGAGTGTTCATACGGAAAATTCGGATGACGGGGCCTACTATGATGATCGGGTTAACGTGAATAAGGGAAATGTCTACAATGCGAGAGGCTTTGAAGATGACGAGTTTGGCTATCAAAATGCCAACTTTGTGGGGGATGATGATTATGGGTATGGGAACGTGAGAAACGATGGTTACGGAAACAACCGTCAACCACGAAACAACAACCAACAGAACCGAGATGATAGGTTTTACAACAACAACAATAATAACAATGGTAACCCTAATCGAATTCCTTGTTTTGTGGGAGGTGGTAATCAAAGAGGTAACCAAGGTAGGAATCAAGGAAGGGATGAAAGAAGAAATGATAGAAGGGACAACCGAAGAGTGGTTGATCAAGAAATTAACGGTCCCCATCGTCGTCAACAACCTCCACGGGGAGTGAATGATCGTTTTAGGCCGGTTATCACCGAGAATGACTCACCAATCGTTTGTGAGAGGAGGATGTTTGATTGTAAACCACATTACATCAACATACTTCCTCATTTGAATGGAAGGTCTAACGACGAACCGTACACACATTTGGCAGAGTTTTCTTCCATTTGCAGCACTATTGGGGGGCATAACTTCGCACTAGAGGAGGTCAAACTTTGTTTGTTCCAATTTTCATTGAAAGACAAAGCGAAGCAATGGTTCCTTACACTTCCGGCCAATAGCATTCGCACATGGGGAGAAATTCAACAAGCTTTTCTAGATGAGTATTATTCAATGGCAAAGACCGACGATGCTCGTGATGAAATTAGGTCTTTTCGCCAATTATCGGGCGAGCCATTGCATGAAGCCTTCACAAGATTTAGGGAGTTGATGCGAAAGTGCCCACATCATCAAATTGAGAAGTGGGAGTTGGTCAAGTGTTTTGTACGGGGTCTAGACGACAACACATGGAACCGACTTGAATCAACAAGCAATGGGACCCTTCTAAGCAACCATGAAGATGATGATTGGGAGTTCTTGGAGCGGATGAGTAAACGGTCGAAAGAGAAATAATCGGCCGATCGAGCTAAGAAACACCCCGTTTCTCGGTCACTTCCCGATCTTGACTCTAAAGATCGGATTTCTACCTTAGAGCGGGAAATGGCTCGAATGAAGAAGAAAGAAATGAATGCGGTTCAATTCGAGGTGTGTGGAGAGTGTGGTGATATTGGACATAGAGCGGAGCAATGTCCAACGGAGTCGAGAGACTACACCGAGGAAGTCAATCAAGTGTATGGGGACCGAAAGCAATATGACATGAACTCCAACACTTACCATCCGGGCTTGAGAAATCACCCTAATTTCCGGTATGGTAATGTTTCGAATCAAATGAACCCGAATTTTCAATCAGGTAACCAAGGAGGTCAAGGTGGGTCTTCGTACAATAATCGTCAAGGTGGTAACCAAGGGGGTTACCAAAGGAATTACAACCAAGGTGGTAACCAAGGGTATCAAAACCGTGAAGGCAACTATCAACGGGGTTACAACCAAGGTGGTAATGGGGGTGGTGCGTCTAACTCCCAAGGTGATGATTCGATTAGCTCGAAACTAGACGCTATCATGAACACTATGAGCACTCTCACCAACTCACATCAAGAACTTAGAACTGAAAAGCGGAATTCAAACCAAGAAATTAAAATTGAAATGCGGAAAGAGTTTGAGGTGAGAGACAAATCCCAAAAGGCATTAGAGAAGCAAGTGGGGCAACTTGCTCAAGAGATGGCTCAAGTTCGGGGAAGTGGAGGAGGACTTCCAAGTGCCACCACGGTGAACCCTAAGCATCAAGGGTCGAACTCAAGGAACACGTGTGAGGTACCAATAAATAAAATTTCTTTACGTAGTGGTCGAGTCATAGATAGTGGTGTCGAGCCACCATCACCCAAGTTTGTTGAAGGGGTGGTGGAAGATGCGAGTGATGATGAAGGTCAAAATGGTCAAACGGGTCCAAAGAAGAATGATGTTAAAATTAATAATAGTACACCCGTTGTGACCATTCCCGTCCCAAAGGCTAAGGAAAAGGGTGTGGAGGTTAATACCGCCCCTTATCCCGAAGCTTTGTTGGGACCATCTAAGAAAGTGGTAAACAAACGAGGCCCACAAGAAGAAGAGATGTGGGAAATTTTTAAGCAAGTTAAAATCAATTTACCACTTCAAGATGCAATTAAGCAAGTACCTTCATATGCTAAATACTTGAAGGATTTATGCACCCAAAAGCGGACTCACAAGTTTCCTAAGAAACTTGATTTGACAGAAAATGTGAGTTCGATTCTTTCGGGTGCACTTCCACCAAAACTTCAAGATCCGGGGGCGCCCATTATTTCAATACAAGTTGGTGAATTTAAAATGACACGGGCACTTTTGGATCTTGGGGCAAGTGTGAGTATCTTGCCGGGTAGTTTATATGACCAATATGATTTTGGTCCACTTCAAGTGTCGAACACCACCGTGGTGTTAGCTGACTTGACCCCTAAACTACCCCGTGGGATAGTCACGGATGTAATAGTCAAGGTTGAGGACTTTTACTATCCGGTGGACTTTCTTGTATTAGATTATGTTTCTTTGGACCGAACCAAGCAACCAACGGTGATCCTTGGTCGACCATTTCTGGCAACATCGAATGCCCAAATCAATTGTAAATCGGGCACGGTCGACATGACTTTTGGTAACCGTCGGTTGCGGTTAAATGTCTTTTCGGGATTGACGGATCCTCTAGTTGGCAATGAATGCTGTCACAACTGAGCAGAACCCGCAACAATCCTGATTTCTCACTTCGTTTCTCTCACACTTGACGCTTGACGTTATTCTACATTCTGTGTTTATGGGTCACCGAATAATTATGTTTGGGCTGAAATGGTATTGGGCCACATCATTGTAATTCAATTAACTTAAAAACCGGTCCACTATGATAACTAATTACCTCGGCCTACTAGGATAGATAATGATATTGTTTTGTGATAAATTATTGATGCGTGCGAAGTGTCGTATATTTTAGGTGTATATTTTAAGCCCTTTTTAACACTTATTTTAGCCAAGTTTTAAATTTATAAAACACGATATTTCACTAACACTAAACACACATATGGGCAAGTGCACCCATCGTTGAGTGTAGTATAGCGTTGGTAAGATACCGAGGTCGTCCAAGGACACAAGAGCTTTTAGTACCGGTTTATCCTCAACGTCTAACCAAAATAAAAAGTTTAGAAAATGTTTTAAACTAAGAAAAATAAAACTAACTAAAATGCTGAAAATAAAAATAAAAACAGATAGACAAGATGAATCACTTGGTTCCGACTCGTATCTAGTATAACCTTTGATTATTTCCGCACTTTTGCACATAATTAAGAGATTATCTTAGTTATTGTAGTAGGCCCTCTTTTGAAGGTGACGTTACCCTCACCCCAGTAGTTTGAGTCAGCAGGGATACAATCCTAAAGGGGTGGATTATTGGAAGATAATGAATTAAGTTATTAATGCAGTATTGTGGTAGGCCCCGCTTTTGGCGGTGACGTTACCCTCGGCTAAGTAGTCTGAGTCAGCAGGGATACAGTCCTAAGTAGCCGGGTTATAGTATTAATAGTAGTTAACTTATGAGGGGATCAAAGAGTTTGGACCCCCGCCATCTAATACCGTGAAGTATTGAAGGAGGTCCTACTAAATTTGACCCAGGTCCATTGCAGGACCTCTAAACGCTGAACAATGGCAAGACCTTTACCAAACCGTTCCCTTAACCCCCTACCAGGTAGCCAACATACCTCCATATAGACCGTGGAGATATGAATGGTGAAAATCCTTTATTTTATATAGACAGTAAAATAATGCTAAGACACCACGGACAAACGATAAGGAAAGATCACCTTCAACATAAGTAATTAGTTATTAAAGTCATTAATACAAAACCAAATAAAAAGTGCAAAAGATTAGAAATAAAAAGTATTAAACTAGACACTTTGTCTTCACCAAGTGATGTAAGAGACTTAGGCAAACATGGCCTTGATTGTCAAGAACTCTTACGATCAATCTTGGATCCCGAGACGACTCACACACTCTATGATGGACAATGGATGATGGTGGTGGATGATGGTGTTGTGATGGTGGTGGGTGGTGGATGAAGTGTGAGAGAGGTGGTGTGCCAAGGGATGAGATGAAATGAATCCAAGCACTCCTATTTATAGGCTGAACAGAGAGCTGGACACGGCCCCGTGTCCGCTGGACACGGCCCCGTGCCCGTCTGACACTCTCTCTCCTCATTAATTGTAATTCGCAATTACAATAAATGTGCCTGCTGTACTTTCGACACGCCCCCGTGTCCGCTGAGCACGGCCCGTGGTGGGCAATAGAAGCTTCTATAGGTTTGTCTTTTCTGCTGCTTCTTGGGCACGGCCCAGTGCTGGCTGAGCACGGGGCGTGTTCAGCCTTCTGTTTTCTCTATTTTGCTTTGGAAGGTGCTGTTGAGGGTTCGGGCAGTCCACTAATGTTCCTTTTCTTGTATTTATGTTGGATTTAGCTGTCTTTTTGCTTCTTTTGTGTTTTTGAGCTCATTTAATCCTGAAAATACAAAAGGAAGACAAAAACACTCTTTTTCCAATATTAGTACTAAAAAAGGGTTAGTTTTATGCCTCATTTGATGTAATTTATATGTTGCATTTTACACACATCAAATACCCCCACACTTGAACTTTTGCTTGTCCTCAAGCAAAACTCTTTAATATGTGGCTTACACTCCCAAATGGAATAGGTAGAAGAGAAGGTTTTGGGCTTGTCATAGAGTGTCGGGATTTCCAAGATCTTTTTGGGTTTTATTTTTATTTATTTACACTCCTATTCGTAATGATTTATTTAGAACTGTTCATAAAAGAAATTACTTATTTGGGCATAACATGCCTTTTTAAAATTCTATTTATATACAAGTTCACATACCTCGCGGGGAAATCTCTCACACTCGGCCGAAAGTGTATTTTTAGTGAATCACTCGAGAGCGGCACGGAACTTACTCCTACCATAGGCTTGCCAAGAAATCAATCCTCCTCCTTTTTAACTTTTATACCTTTGTAGATATCAAGAGGACTTTGTGGGTTAAGGGTTGGCTAGGGTTAAAGGTAGGTGGTTGGGTTAGTGGTTAGTAAAAAAAGGCTAAAAGCGTAACAAGTGTCGGTTTTCGTATTTTTACAATTTTTTTTATTTTTGATGAAGCTTTTATTCAAACAAAGTTATTTTTGATTACTTTGTTTGTTTATTTTCTTTTTGCTTCATCATTATCAAAAATTATATTTTTTTTTTTACGAAGAACCGAACTTGTTACTAAAATAAAGGGTAAAAAAAATGAAAAAAAAAGGTTTTGGTGGGTAAAAGGGTTTTTTTGTTTGGGTGATGAAACGAAAAGGTTTAGGCTCAAAGGGGCTAACTAGGGGGATTTTTGGGTAGGTGGTAAAAGAAAAGGAAAAATAATGGTGTAAAAATGAAAAAGGTTAGTCCTAATGCCTCCATCATGTACTTACTCGGGTTTAAGTTGATAAGGACCGGGAATGTATTGTCATGGCAAGTTCTAGAGTCGTAAGAACCAAGCGGCTATTCACACAAGAAACGAAAAATGAGCATTTAGTCAAATGATATGTAATTGTGTGCTCAATAAAGGCTCAAAACTCACTTTTGTGGGAATGGGTTTTTATGTGATCAAGTATATATAATCAAATTTTTAAATAAGTTTGTCATGCCTTTTCATAATTTTCTTATGTTGGTTCTTTTTATCACTACGCTATTGGTTGTAAATTTGTAAAAATATAACCTTTTTGAGAACTTGAATTTCCCGAGTTATACCTAGACAAGTAGAAAAAAAATGAAATTTTTGAAAAAATTTGGGGTGATTAGCGGTTCCAATAGAGTTTTGTGTAAGGCTTGTATTTAGGACTTGCAAAATTCAAGGTTTTAGCATCCCCCCCACACTTAAATTACACATTGTCCTCAATGTGTCCCAAAAATAAATTTTTAGGTTGATTAGATGTGTAAAATAGTGTTTAAAAAGCAAAAATTTGTGTTACTGGGCACTGAACACGGCCCCGTGTTATCCGGGCACGGCCCCGTGTTCAAGTGCCAGTAACAAAATTGAAATAAGAGAAACAGAAGTCTGGACACGGGGGCGTGTTGGGTGAACACGGCCCGTGTCCAGTTACCTGTACTGGGCGTTTTCTGCAGGTGGTTCGACACGGGGCCGTGTTGGTTGGGCACGGCCCGTGTTGAACCTTCTGAAATGGAGAAAATTGTCGGGTTGCCTCGTTCTTGTGCATGGGATCATTTTTCTCGTTCCCCTTTTCATCCTTTACCACCATGAGTGTGTTTTATTCTTTTTAAACCATCCAAACATTAAAACCATCATTTCATTTCATCATAGAGAGAACTTACATAATCCTAAATTAAACTAAAATTAAAACTTAACTAGATAGGTCAGCAGGTACACGAGGTTATCATAAGAAGTTCTACTTTTTTTTTTTTAGGAAAATTTCGAGAACGATTTCCCGATAGAGTAGGACTTTTAGCCGAACGAGTTCCTCCCTAAACTTTGTTTAAAGCCATTCTTCGATCTCCCTAGGGAGGAAGAATGCGGCTTTGTTTTCTTCTGCTGTTGGTGGTTGAGGGGGAACATTCACCGGGACTCCTTGCACCACTCTTCGCGGAAGCTCTTGGTGCATGGCGTACCATTCAGCTGGAATGACAACTTCGGGCACCATGTTCCACGCCCTTTGGGTTATTATGGGTACCAAAGGCGGGGAAGCGAGAAGGTTCAACCTCTGGTGCAAGAGGTTTACTTCATGGAGACAGCCCTCCAGCCCCACAGTAAGATGGTTGATACGGTCGACCAATGCTTCTTCCACTCCCGTCATTTCATCAATAGCCTCCCTTAGAGCGTAAACATAGTTTACAAGAGAGTCTTCTGCTGTTGAAGATCTCCTCCCTTGTCGGTTATTCCTTGAAGATGATCCGCTTGTTCTGCTTGCCATTTTCTGTGAAGAAAACCGAAGAAAGCTAAATTTTTACAAAACAGAGCCTCTGGACACGGCCCCGTGCTCGTTGAGCACGGCCCCGTGTCCATTTGTCTGCAGGATTTTTGGCTAAAGAATCTTGGAGTTTTAAATTATTTTTATGATTTCTATCTGGGTTTTAAGCTCGGATAATTTAAAATAAAGTTATACAACTAACTTTAGCCCAGAATCTTTAGCAAATAATCATACAAACTTCACATAGAAGATTGGAATCAAGGGATTTCCAAGCTTCCAAGGAGGAACTTTTGAAAAATTTTGAAAGAGGAGGAAATGAATAAAAGTGGAAAGGACAAGAGGGTCCCTTGGAACCTTCTTTTGACACTTACCTAGGATGGTATGAGTGAAAATCCCAGGGATCTCTGTCAATTGAAGTGGTCAAAATGAGCAGGAATCAGGCTGCATTTAAAGAAAACGACAGCGCCCTGGGCACGGCCCCGTGTTGACTGGACACGGCCCCGTGTTCAGAGAAAATCCTGACACATTTTGTCCGTATTCTGACCAAATCAGCAAAGAATCTTTTTAGTGAGCACGGGGGCGTGTTGACCTGGACACGGCCCCGTGTCTGGAGGCTGCTTTATGGAGTTTTGCTATTTTAAGGATCTCCCCGATATCGGGTGGTTCCTTACTGGTTGGGACAACCCCAAAGTGCCTAATATACCTTAATTGTCCTAGACTAAGGCGAGAACGCAAGAGGTTGTCGGTGAGGGTAATTCCTATTTTCATTCTAGGTGGACAAGTCCAACCCTTTTCCGGGCTCTTGTTAAAGAAGGTATATGCCGAATCGCTCAGGTCTATGTATGCACCGAACGAAGTCGATGGAGAGTCCTTCACGGCACAATCGACACAGGGACGACTATCGTCCAAGTCTTTGCTAGGTACGAAGGTATTTTCGGGAGCAACGAGGTTGTCGGAATGCGGTTCCAACATTTCTTCATGGGTATCGTCTTGGGGCGGATCAATAAAATCCTTCCCAAGCTCTTCTATCCATTTCAGAATTAGCTCTTCTAGTTGAAATAACTCGCTAAGGAGCATTTCCCCTAGAATATCTGGTTGGGCGCATTCGAGGGAGAAATAGTGCTTATTTTTACTTTCGCCCCTCTTAAGGTTGTGAGAAGATGGTGGGTCCATGTAGTGGGGCCTATAATTTAGGAAGTAGCATTTTACTTCTTCATGTTCGCCACCACATAATTGACACCACGTACCATAAGAGTGCCGAAAGTAAAAATAATTACTATCACTCATGTTTATGTCAGAAATTACCAACCGTCGGGATCTAACGGTTCTGTTTTCAGTAACTGAAACTTGGGCACGGGGGCGTGTTGAGTGGACACGGCCCCGTGTTCAGCTTACTGTCTGATGTAAAACAGGATTGCCAGTTCCAATGCTTGAGCACGGGGGCGTGTTCAGCGGGCACAGCCCGTGCTGAGCTCTGCAGAAGCTGAAAAACTAAGAAAATCCTAAAAAAATAAAAAGAAAAAAAAAAGATGATTAGGCCGTTGATTCCTAACTTTCTTAAAATCCTTGTGTCCCCGGCAACGACGCCAAAAACTTGATGCGTGCGAAGTGTCGTATATTTTAGGTGTATATTTTAAGCCCTTTTTAACACTTATTTTAGCCAAGTTTTAAATTTATAAAACACGATATTTCACTAACACTAAACACACATATGGGCAAGTGCACCCATCGTTGAGTGTAGTATAGCGTTGGTAAGATACCGAGGTCGTCCAAGGACACAAGAGCTTTTAGTACCGGTTTATCCTCCACGTCTAACCAAAATAAAAAGTTTAGAAAATGTTTTAAACTAAGAAAAATAAAACTAACTAAAATGCTGAAAATAAAAATAAAAATAAAAACAGATAGACAAGATGAATCACTTGGTTCCGACTCGTATCTAGTATAACCTTTGATTATTTCCGCACTTTTGCACATAATTAAGAGATTATCTTAGTTATTGTAGTAGGCCCCTCTTTTGAAGGTGACGTTACCCTCACCCCAGTAGTTTGAGTCAGCAGGGATACAATCCTAAAGGGGTGGATTATTGGAAGATAATGAATTAAGTTATTAATGCAGTATTGTGGTAGGCCCCGCTTTTGGCGGTGACGTTACCCTCGGCTAAGTAGTCTGAGTCAGCAGGGATACAGTCCTAAGTAGCCGGGTTATAGTATTAATAGTAGTTAACTTATGAGGGGATCAAAGAGTTTGGACCCCCGCCATCCAATACTGTGAAGTATTGAAGGAGGTCCTACTAAATTTGACCCAGGTCCATTGCAGGACCTCTAAACGCTGAACAATGGCAAGACCTTTACCAAACCGTTCCCTTAACCCCCTACCAGGTAGCCAACATACCTCCATATAGACCGTGGAGATATGAATGGTGAAAATCCTTTATTTTATATAGACAGTAAAATAATGCCAAGACACCACGGACAAACGATATGGAAAGATCACCTTCAACATAAGTAACTAGTTATTAAAGTCATTAATACAAAACCAAATAAAAAGTGCAAAAGATTAGAAATAAAAATTATTAAACTAGACACTTTGTCTTCACCAAGTGATGTAAGAGACTTAGGCAAACATGGCCTTGATTGTCAAGAACTCTTACGATCAATCTTGGATCCCGAGACGACTCACACACTCTATGATGGACAATGGATGATGGTGGTGGATGATGGTGTTGTGATGGTGGTGGGTGGTGGATGAAGTGTGAGAGAGGTGGTGTGCCAAGGGATGAGATGAAATGAATCCAAGCACTCCTATTTATAGGCTGAACAGAGAGCTGGACACGGCCCCGTGCCCGTCTGACACTCTCTCTCCTCATTAATTGTAATTCGCAATTACAATAAATGCGCCTGCTGTACTTTCGACACGCCCCCGTGTCCGCTGAGCACGGCCCGTGGTGGGCAATAGAAGCTTCTATAGGTTTGTCTTTTCTGCTGCTTCTTGGGCACGGCCCCGTGCTGGCTGAGCACGGGGCGTGTTCAGCCTTCTGTTTTCTCTATTTTGCTTTGGAAGGTGCCGTTGAGGGTTCGGGCAGTCCACTAATGTTCCTTTTCTTGTATTTATGTTGGATTTAGCTGTCTTTTTGCTTCTTTTGTGTTTTTGAGCTCATTTAATCCTGAAAATACAAAAGGAAGACAAAAACACTCTTTTTCCAATATTAGTACTAAAAAAGGGTTAGTTTTATGCCTCATTTGATGTAATTTATATGTTGCATTTTACACACATCAATTATCATCTTGGGCTTGAGCCCATATCGGTCAAATAGGGGAACCGCCCCAAATATCTACATATCTATAAGTATACATGGCTTTTGATTGTACGTAACTTCTTATTTAGCCAAACCTCCAATATACGAAACCCTACTTCTTCCTTGTGTGAGAACGGCATAGATACCCCCCCCCCCTGTTCGAAGTAAACACCTTGATCCCCAAGTTCTGGTTAGTGTTTCTCAATGATTGACTTGTATGTGGTGTGATATTGTTATGTGTGTCATGAATATTTAGATAATAAAGATAGGCTTGTTGAATGATGATGTGAAAATTGTATGTGACCGTAAACATGCTAACATATATATATATATTTAATGTATGAATGGGATAGGTGCATGATTAATAAGGCTTGGTATATGGGCTGTAACAATAATGGATGATGATCATTCTATGAAGAGCATTATATGAAATAAACCATGTGATAAACTGCTTGATCTATCTAATATTGGCCGATTGATTGTAGTTTTATATGAATATTTATTGAATAATGAATAATGGGAAACATGTTACTTAGATTGGTAATTAATTGGTCAATATGTGATCGGTTCTGTGTTTGTAATTCTAATACAATTATCGGCACATTAGTTAATATTCATATCTTTATTAATCTAGTAGTGGGCTTCACATATACTAAACTGGTTAGAGCTTTGGGCTTAACTTATGTCGGTTGGACTAGCTAATATATTGGGCTGAAATATAAGTGATAAGTAAAGGGCTGTGTAGGAAGTAATTGTTGATTTGTTGTTATGTTAAATGGGCCGCACACTCCAAGGGCAGTTTAGACTAGAGCAGGCTGTTCATATGGTCTGTTTGTGAACCGAACCTGGTTAACAACTATAACTCAAAGTATGGAAATAGTATGAATATTTAGTTTTGGTGATGAACGGGACTTGGGCCCAATGGGCTGCCCATACGCATGTATGTAATTGCAAGTGATAAGTTGTCAATAATAGTCAGATGGTTATATTTCCTATGAAGAGTTAAATCATGTTGGCTAGGAAAAATAGTAACTTTAGTGGGAAACAAGTAGTTGCAATGGGTTGAGTAGTGTTTGTGATTTATGTGTGTAACGGGGTAGATGACCTGAATTGATAAATGCCTTTGTGGGACATGGACACTGTTGATCGACGGTTACTATTTGCACAATCTGTTTAATACTAGTGCACTATTTGATGATTACATGTGAAACAATGCGCACTAAGCTTGTATGCAAACTGACTGTTATATATAACTATTATAGGATTCGATTGATCCTTCCTGTTAAACGAATAATTAATCTTACCGAGCAAACCAAAGGTGAGTTCACTGCACTTTTCTAAGCATGCGTCCCGGTGGTTTGGGACATCTGGTAAACGTTTCTAAAGGGAATACTGGGTAAACTGTTTATTTGGGATGTTGGTTATTGAACACAGTATAAATCATGTAAGACCCCATACATCTACCGTGTTGCTGAAGAAGCAACGAGGTATTTAGTTGATAGCGCTATTAGGTTTGGCACCCTCACACCGGGCCGAAAGGACGGGCGTGAACTAATTACCTAGACTTCATGACCAATGCCTAGTTAGAGGCATTGGGGTTGGGCATTCACATCGTGTACATATAAGACCCCTTACATCTATTCAAGGTTGTTTGATACCTTGACATCATGACCAATGCCTAAATGGAGGCATTGGGGTTGGGCATTCACATCTAGTCGCCACATACGGTAATCGAGTAATAACAACATCAAATCATCAAAACTACGAAACAACATATCGTCTTGTAAACTATTTTACTCACATGATTGGTAACACAACTTGGTAAACAAACACAAACCTTGAACTCACCAGCGTAGTCTGACACACTTGTTTACATGCTTGTAGGTAATCATTGAAGGAACTTGGGAACTTGCCGTCTGATGCTGCTGGAGTGGTTGTGGTCATGATAAACAATTACATTGATTTGGTTTTGATACATTTACACACTTATACATTTATGCTTCCGCTCAATACTTTGGTTTTGGTTTAAAACGATACATTTCTTTCAATTGAGTATTTCAATACATTATTACTTGTGTTTGATATGATTGGTGGCTCTTTGTTGGATCGTTGCACCTCCATTAGGGACATGCCCTAGGTGGTAATTTGAGGGTGTGACAGTTTGGTATCAGAGCCACTGGTTATAGAGAACTTGGTTTTAAAACGTTTTCATAAAACCAGACTATAACCGAATTGATCCAAACGATGACCATGACACTCAGCTTCAGATTGCAAGGTTTGTTCCTCGTTACAGTATACATCACATGTTTAGTAGACATATCTATATACATAGCTTGCACGATACAACAAGATAGATATCATGACACATCGATAGCATAACACAACACTTGCATCTTATAAATCCTAGTCTTGCTGTTAGTACATACCTGTGTTGATTGGAGTGGGAGAAACTTCGAACATAAGTTAAGAAGCATCGAGAGGAGCATGCAAACCGCCTTATTATCATGGGTGCACACATAATAATAATGCGTGGTGCATGCAATTCCCAATGAGGCTTAACGAGTGCAAGAGGGAATCTCCCCTACTGTATGTGAACTTGAAAGTTGTAGACTTTAAGGTGATACTTGATTCTATCTCATTCTGAACTATCATTTGATCGATGCGAAACCTGATAACCCATAGGAGAAATAGTAGAGATTGTCTCCTACACGAATGTGATCTTTCCATTTTTTTCCTTTGAAACCTTTCGAATTCCGATGCTATCGAGTATTACCTGAACACCCTACTGAACGCCTAGTGGACTGTGTAGAGTGCTAGGTGCTTATACGAACATCCCCGAGTGGGGTGATGCACAACGATGAACGATCTATATCTTTCCCATTTTTTTTCTTCGTTTGTTGGAACTTGACATATTGACGTCTCGAATCTCGAATCACGACCATTTCTGTAACGCCCTCGTAACAGACCGTGTAATACATAGACAACTTGCAACATCGTTGGATGAGAGGGTAAATGTAGTACTTCATCAACCTCAAACATTGGACGACTTTGATAACCGGCAGCGAACACCAACGAATAGAATACAATCGACTCTTTAACCTCTGCCAGTGACTCATGGGAGTCAGCTTTTACGAATCACTCGGAACGTAAGTAATGACAATCGAATACGGTGTGGAATGCACCGCTGTCAGCACAATGAGTAGCATCTTAGAACGTGGCACAGAACAGTAGAAGATGGATCCTGTCAGTGGAGGATCATAGGACTCCGCTTCATGAAACAATAAGCAGAAGTAACAGTTACGACAACATCAGGGTACTCGTAATAGTAGCCCTCACTATGGGAGTGAAAAACGTTTACCACATGGATTGGCCGTTGGTCAATCAAGACAGCAACAACCAAGGGAACGACGGCAGTACTGGAAATTCTCGTGACGAAAACAACACTGGAAATGAAGCTCATGGAAGGACACTTGGTATTGGCATAGACTATACCAGGCGTAATAGCAACACGATAGCTTGGATGGGTAGATGTTCGCTTCGTCTCCGATCTGTTTGCCCTGATGTTTCTTGAAACCTCATATGTCCGATGCGATGTAAACTCGACCATGTGGGACAAGTGTTCGACGTCAACCTTCCTTCTACTACCCTTGATGGTTGCAATACAGTAGTTAGTGTGGATTGGTTATCCAGAGATCGCGCAGATACACCAGTGAGGACAAAATTTTGTGTGGAAAATCGTTATTTGTTCTAAAGCGTCAGAGTGGTACAAAGGATAGCGCCATTTCAGCTATGAAGGCCAGAAGTGTCTACGGAGGGATTACGCCGCTATACTAGCAACCGTTACTGATGTTAGGGCTAAGGGAACAGAGGATCGATGATCCACCAATCATTCGTGATTCCTTTCGGTGTGCTACCCAAGGAACTTTCGGGTTTACTTCAATGACTGTTAGGCAAAATCTCAGCCTGATCTCACGCCAGGGGCAGCCCTGACTACACGCACTCTTACCATCTTGCACCAGGAGGGTTGCAAGAGTTGTCTAATCAACTACGGGAATTGTTGGACGGGAGTTTGTAGGACCTAGTTTTCACTTTGGGGAGCCCCAGATATATCTGTGAAGATACGCCTTTTCGTACGTGTACTAATTATCGAGAACTCAACAAGGTGACAGGCAGGAACCACTTGCCTTGACCATGTATTAACAACCTGTTGACCAGCTGCAAGGGTCAAGCTCCTATTCGAGGGTGACTCACGAATGAACTATCATCAGATGGAAGTCCAAGGGGAGAATGTTCCTAAAACGGCATATCAAACGCAGCACGACCATTGCGACTTTGTATTCCATGACCTTTGGGGTTAACCAACACACTAGCAGCCTTATGGACCACATGAGTCGACCATATTCATTGTTGACGTTTTGAATTATTTCCATGAGAAAGGAACATCCTGGGCAACATTTGTATTTTATTTTAGAGCTCCCAGGGGAGGAGCAACTCCACGCAAAGTCTACCTAAGTGTGAATTTGGGATTCGAAAGGTACACTTTCCTGGTCACATAAACAACAAAGTGGGAATACACGTGGATCTCGCTATGACCCATTTTGTTAGAAATAAATCGATACCAAAGATCTCTTCGGGGATACATAAATTCCTTAGTTTCGCTAGATACTACCGCAGAATTATCACGGGATCTTCGAAGATTACGCAGCTTTAACCTCTTTAGCACAGCAGGGTGTTGTGTACTTGTAAGTGAGAGAACAGATGAGCATCATTTCAACTTCTGGAAACCCAACACAACAATGCACTGAGCATCGTCTTTACCTGAGGTTACGGGTGAGTTCGTGGTATACCATGATGGTTCGAATCGGATTCCCAGTTACGCGCCGATGCAACACGAGAAAGTGATGACTTACGTAGTGGATTTACAAGAAGAGTTGCACGAGTCATCACCTGCGATGGAAGCCATGGTCCTTGTAGTTAAGATGGAGGCATTACTTGGACGGTACCAGTTGCACTATTTAGACCGATCATAAGGGCCTCCTGTGTACCTTTGTTTCTAAAGAGCTAAATCAACTAATGGCACCACTGGATGGAACTCTTGGAAGATTACGACTGTGAATCTTGAACGCATATAAGCTTTGCAGCCTACTATCGACTCTAATTTACATGATCAGACTCGCTCTGTTCAAACTGGAGAACTGAAGGAAGAGAATTTTCAACTTGGGTCCATGCGGGGCATGGGGGAGCAATTTTTGGCAAGTTGAGCGATACTCGCTACCCCATGGAACGAATGTGGGTCTTATTGTACAGCAACTGTAAGGAGCTCGCGTTGAGCAAAGCACACCGGCCACGATATTATGTCGTCTGGGTTTTGATAAGAGATATTAGGATCTATGAATCTTGCACTGGTGATCGGGCATGAAGGCCACCTAGTGAAATATGTGAACGATGTTTGACTTGTGGGAAAGTCAAGGTGGAGTGTCAGCAACCAGAAACACCCATATGGAAATGAGAACAGACTACCATGGATTTTGTCGCTAGTCTATTTATAGCTCAAAACGGAAACAATATCACCTGGGTGATCGTTGATTGTCACACGTAACCAGCACACTTTATTGCAATCAAGGAAACTGACGGGTCGTCACAGCTTGTGAATATTCCTCTGAGAGAGGCGGTTGTTAGGCACGGGATGCCAACTACTGTTACCTTCGATTTTGAGTGATACCTGATTTATGGCAGGCAATACGCAACACCCTTGGCTCACGTCTAGACATGAGCGTTGGACAAACGGACAAAGTGAACAAACCATCCTGACACTCGAAGACATACTGCGAGCACGTGTGTGATCGACTTTAGTAAGAGTTAGAAGGACATTTACCTTTAGTTGAGTTCTACCGTAGCAGTTACCATTCTCGTATTCAGACAGCCCTATTCGAGGCATTGCATGAGTAGTAACGTTAATCTCCTTGTTGGATTAGGGAGGGTGACAACCTAATCACAGGTCTAGGACTTTTACTCGAAACTCTTGGGAAGATTTCTTGGATTGGAAATTGTGTGGCAGCAACGAGTGACCGTCAGGGAAGATGATAAGCTTAGGAAACACTGGGAGTTCGTTGAAGACGGTCGTATCATGTTGAAAGTTTCACCATGGAAAGGTGTTGTACGTTTCGGAAAGCGTGGCAAGCTTAATCCACACTACGTTGGGCCGTTTAGAGTTCTCAAGCGCATCGGTACCGTGGCTTACAAGCTAGAATTACCTGCCGAGCTGGGTAATGTTCACGATGTCTTTCACGTTTCGCAGTTGAAGAAGTGTTTTGCAGACGACCCGCTAGTGGTACCATATCAAGAGTTGAGGATCGACGACAAGTTGCAGTTTGTCGAAGAACCTATTGAGATCATGGATAGGGAGGTCAAGGTACGCAAGCATAGTCGTATTCCGATTGTTCGAGTCCGTAGGAACTCGCGACGGGGACCGGAGTTCACATGGGAGCGAGAAGATCAAATGAAGCTCAAGTATCCTCACCTTTTTTCCAAAGACAAAGCCGAGTCAAGCAAAACTAGTGAATCTCGGGGCGAGATTCCTCTTCAAGTTGGGGATGATGTCACAACTGAGCAGAACCCGCAACAATCCTGATTTCTCACTTCGTTTCTCTCACACTTGACGCTTGACGTTATTCTACATTCTGTGTTTATGGGTCACCGCATAATTATGTTTGGGATGAAATGGTATTGGGCCATATCATTGTAATTCAATTAACTTAAAAATCGGTCCACTATGATAACTAATTACCTCGGCCTACTAGGATAGTTAATGATATTGTTTTGTGATAAATTATCATCTTGGGCTTGAGCCCATATCGGTCAAATAGGGGAACCGCCCCAAATATCTACATATCTATAAGTATACATGGCTTTTGATTGTACGTAACTTCTTATTTAGCCAAACCTCCAATATACGAAACCCTACTTCTTCCTTGTGTGAGAACGGCATAGATACCCCCCCCCCCTGTTCGAAGTAAACACCTTGATCCCCAAGTTCTGGTTAGTGTTTCTCAATGATTGACTTGTATGTGGTGTGATATTGTTATGTGTGTCATGAATATTTAGATAATAAAGATAGGCTTGTTGAATGATGATGTGAAAATTGTATGTGACTGTAAACATGCTAACATATATATATATTTAATGTATGAATGGGATAGGTGCATGATTAATAAGGCTTGGTATATGGGCTGTAACAATAATGGATGATGATCATTCTATGAAGAGCATTATATGAAATAAACCATGTGATAAACTGCTTGATCTATCTGATATTGGCCGATTGATTGTAGTTTTATATGAATATTTATTGAATAATGAATAATGGGAAACATGTTACCTGGATTGGTAATTAATTGGTCAATATGTGATCGGTTCTGTGTTTGTAATTCTAATACAATTATCGGCACATTAGTTAATATTCATATCTTTATTAATCTAGTAGTGGGCTTCACATATACTAAACTGGTTAGAGCTTTGGGCTTAACTTATGTCGGTTGGACTAGCTAATATATTGGGCTGAAATATAAGTGATAAGTAAAGGGCTGTGTAGGAAGTAATTGTTGATTTGTTGTTATGTTAAATGGGCCGCACACTCCAAGGGCAGTTTAGACTAGAGCAGGCTGTTCATATGGTCTGTTTGTGAACCGAACCTGGTTAACAACTATAACTTAAAGTATGGAAATAGTATGAATATTTAGTTTTGGTGATGAACGGGACTTGGGCCCAATGGGCTGCCCATACGCATGTATGTAATTGCAAGTGATAAGTTGTCAATAATAGTCAGCTGGTTATATTTCGTATGAAGAGTTAAATCATGTTGGCTGGGAAAAATAGTAACTTTAGTGGGAAACAGGTAGTTGCAATGGGTTGAGTAGTGTTTGTGATTTATGTGTGTAACGGGGTAGATGACCTGAATTGATAAATGCCTTTGTGGGACATGGACACTGTTGATCGACGGTTACTATTTGCACAATCTGTTTAATACTAGTGCACTATTTGATGATTACATGTGAAACAATGCGCACTAAGCTTGTATGCAAACTGACTGTTATATATAACTATTATAGGATTCGATTGATCCTTCCTGTTAAACGAATAATTAATCTTACCGAGCAAACCAAAGGTGAGTTCACTGCACTTTTCTAAGCATGCGTCCCGGTGGTTTGGGACATCTGGTAAACGTTTCTAAAGGGAATACTGGGTAAACTGTTTATTTGGGATGTTGGTTATTGAACACAGTATAAATCATGTAAGACCCCATACATCTACCGTGTTGCTGAAGAAGCAACGATGTATTTAGTTGATAGCGCTATTAGGTTTGGCACCCTCACACCGGGCCGAAAGGACGGGCGTGAACTAATTACCTGGACTTCATGACCAATGCCTAGTTAGAGGCATTGGGGTTGGGCATTCACATCGTGTACATATAAGACCCCTTACATCTATTCAAGGTTGTTTGATACCTTGACATCATGACCAATGCCTAAATGGAGGCATTGGGGTTGGGCATTCACATCTAGTCGCCACATACGGTAATCGAGTAATAACAACATCAAATCATCAAAACTACGAAACAACATATCGTCTTGTAAACTATTTTACTCACATGATTGGTAACACAACTTGGTAAACAAACACAAACCTTGAACTCACCAGCGTAGTCTGACACACTTGTTTACATGCTTGTAGGTAATCATTGAAGGAACTTGGGAACTTGCCGTCTGATGTTGCTGGAGTGGTTGTGGTCATGATAAACAATTACATTGATTTGGTTTTGATACATTTACACACTTATACATTTATGCTTCCGCTCAATACTTTGGTTTTGGTTTAAAACGATACATTTCTTTCAATTGAGTATTTCAATACATTATTACTTGTGTTTGATATGATTGGTGGCTCTTTGTTGGATCGTTGCACCTCCATTAGGGACATGCCCTAGGTGGTAATTTGAGGGTGTGACAAATGCTATATGGCGGACATTGTTGACGAGTGTATACCTCTATGCGACATTAGTGTCAAAGAGGAAAACACAATAGAGGAATGTTTCATGTTTGACAGGTTACAAGGAGAAATGAATCGATGCATGGATGAAGAGGTGAGAGAGTTGGAGGTTATGGCGGCAAAAGAAGGAAGGCCCACTTGGACACATCAAGTGGAAAGTCTTCCGGAAACATCGACACAAAGTTGAAGCCGTCATTGGAAGAGCCTCCGGTGTTGGAGTTGAAGGTGCTACCTAAGCATCTTAAATATGCTTATGTGGGTGAAGATAACACGCTTCCGGTTATTATCGCATCAAACTTAACCGGGGAGCAAGAAGAGAAGCTGATGAAAGTATTGGTCATCCATAGAGCCGCTATCGGGTGGACCTTTGCAGATTTGAAGGGAATTAGTCCCTCGGTGGTGATGCACAAGATCATCACGGAAGATGGTATGAATCCTTCTCGCGATGCACAAAGAAGATTAAATCCGAATATGCGAGAAGTGGTGAAGAAGGAAGTATTGAAGTGGCTAGATGCGGGTATTATATACCCTATTTCGAATAGGCAATGGGTGAGCCCGACACAAACAGTTCCGAAGAAGGCGGGTATTCAAGTCCTCACAAATGACGCAGGTGAAGAGGTCGCCACTCGGCCGGTAACCGGGTGGCGTATTTGTATTGACTATAGGAAGTTAAATGTTGTAACTTCCAAAGATCATTTCCCTTTACCATTCATTGACCAAATTGTTGAGAAATTGGCCGGACAAAAATTTTATTGCTTTCTGGATGGTTATTCCGGATACAATCAAATTGTTATACATCCGGAAGACCAAGCAAAGACTACTTTTACTTGTCCATACGGTACCTTCGCATTTAGGCGAATGGTTTTTGGACTTTGTAACGCCCCCGCCACCTTTCAAAGGTGTATGACGAGTATCTTTTCAGATATGGTGGGGGAGTCTTTGGAAATCTTCATGGATGATTTCTCAATATTTGGGCCGTCATTTGACACATGCCTTGACCAACTCGAAAAAGTTTTGAAAAGATGTGTTGAGAAAAATCTGGTTTTGAGTTGGGAAAAGAGCCATTTTATGGTTCAAGAAGGGATTGTGTTGGGGCATGTCGTCTCGAGTCGTGGGATTGAGGTGGATAGAGCAAAGGTGCAAGTCATATCCACTTTGCCTTATCCTACAAGTGTTAAGGGTGTTCGGTCATTTTTGGGACACGCGGGGTTTTATAGGAGGTTCATAAAAAGCTTTAGTGATATAACAAAACCCCTATGCAATTTGTTGTTAAAAGATAAAACATTTGACTTTGATAAAAATTGCCAAAACGCCTTTAATATTTTGAAGAAAAAGTTGGTTGAGGCTCCAATCTTGCAATCACCGAATTGGTCTTTACCATTCGAAATTATGTGTGATGCAAGTGATTACGCGGTGGGGGCCGTATTGGGTCAAAGGGTAGACAAGAAACCGGTTGCCATTTACTACGCAAGTAAGACTCTTTCGGATGCACAATTAAATTATACAACTACCGAGAAAGAGCTACTTGTGGTGGTATATGCGTTGGATAAATTTCGTGCTTATATATGGGGTACTAAGGTCATTGTTTATTCTGACCATTCTGCAGTTAGGTATCTCATGGACAAGAAGGATTCGAAGCCGAGGTTAATCCGACGGGTTCTCTTACTACAAGAGTTTGACTTGGAGATTAGAGACAAGAAAGGGAGTGAGAATGTGGTTGCGGACCACTTGTCTCGATTGGTTGTGGAGGAGGATTCTTCCCGTGAAGAGATCAATGAGAATTTTCCCGATGAGCAAATTTTAAAAGTAGGAATATTACCATGGTATGCTAATATTGTTAACTATTTGGTTACAGGTGATTTGCCGGCTCATTGGGATAGAAGGAAGAGGTTGCACTTCCTATCTCAAATCAAGTACTACACGTTGGAAGAACCGGACTTATTCAAGTTTTGTCCGGATCAAGTCGTTCAACGATGCATACCCGACGAGGAGATTCCTAGCGTCTTGATGCACTTGCATTCATTTGCTTGTGGGGGCCATTTCAGTGGTCACAAAACCGGGCACAAAGTGCTCTATAGCGGTCTTTACTGGCCGACTATTTTCAAGGATGCTTTTAACTTTGCTAAAAATTGTGTTGAATGTCAAAAGTTAGGGGGTATTTCAAAAAGGGATGAAATGCCCATGCAACCGATCCTCATTGTAGATATTTTTGATGTGTGGGGGATCGATTTCATAGGCCCGTTCCCTAACTCGCATGGCAACTTATACATCTTGGTGGCAGTCGATTATGTATCCAAGTGGGTCGAAGCGATTGCCACCAAGACAAATGACCATACTGTTGTTTGCAATTTTGTACAAACAAATATAATTTCTAGATTTGGGATTCCTCGAGTGATCATTAGTGATGGGGGATCTCACTTCAAGAATTTTAATTTTGGCAAACTCTTGAAACGGTATGGTGTTGACCATCGAATTGCTACCCCCTACCACCCACAAACAAGCGGTCAAGTGGAGGTTTCCAATAGGCAAATACAAGAAATTTTGCAAAAGACCGTTCGACCCGACCGAAAGGATTGGTCGACGAAGTTGAGTGATGCTTTATTGGCTTATAGAACGGCTCGTAAAACACCTATTGGAACTACACCTTATCGCTTAGTTTATGGGCGAAATTGCCATCTACCGGTTGAACTTGTGCATCGTGCTTGGTGGGCTATAAAAGAGGTTAACATGAAATATGACGATGCAGGAAAAGAGCGAAAGCTAAAGCTTTGCGAGTTGGAGGAGCTTAGGGAAGAAGCGTATGAGTGCGCCTCGAAGTACAAGGATGATATGAAGAGGGCACATGATGCAAAGTTGAAACCGAAGGAGTTCGAAGTGGGTCAAAAGGTTTGGCTATATAATTCTCGGCTTAAGTACTTTCCCGGAAAGCTCAAGAGCAAATGGATGGGCCCGTACGTGATTACACGGGTCGGAAAGCTTGGAGATGTTACAATCAAGGACCCGAAGGATGGGTCAAAGCAAACGGTTAATGGGCATCGCCTTAAACCGTTTCTTGATGGTAACAATGAGAACAAGGATGGGAATGTGGAGTTGGTAAACTTCGTGGTAAGTGTGCCAACTTATGAGGTCAACTGAAAGGACCGGTAATTAATTTGGTAAAGTTATGTACAATTATTTAATTGTTTGTGTGTTTTTGTGCTAATCGTTCTCGTTTCGTACTAATCCTCTTGATTGTGTGAAGTCCGGACATCATAAACGAGTTTTGAAGACAAGAGTTATGTTTTTAGACTTATTTGTGTATTAGGGACAATACACGACTTTTTGGGGGGGTGGTAGAGCCGTTGACGGTTTCCGCGTATTTAAAAAAAATTAACTTAATAAAAAAAATTTAACTTAATAATAAAAAATTTAACTTAAAAAAAATTTAACTTAATAATAAAAAAAATTTTTAACTTAATAACAAAAAGATTTTTAATATTTTTTAGGAATTTTTAATGTACATAGTCTCTTTATTAAAAGTTTTAAATTTTTCTTAATAATAAAAAAAAATTAAATAAATGGTGCCCGTCGGCGACAGGTATAGACCCGTTCGGGACGGGTTGTAGAAAAGCCCGTCGGTGTAACTTGCCCGTAGACAGGACCTTAGGCCGTCGGCCACTTCTGGACAAAATCAAACCCGTCGGCGACGGGTTGGGTGCCGTCGGCGACGGGCTATCATATGGTCTCCGGTGCTGAGTCGTTTTGAGGCCCGTAAAACCGAACCACACCTTTCCCAAACCTAATTTAACATGACCAAACTCCATATGTACCACTTAATTCGACTTCTAACCGTCTCACATCATTCAATACTCCAAAGATTCCTGTCATCTCTCTCATAACTCACCTCCCCAACTTCATCTTCTTCACTAAACACTCCAAAACCCTAGAACCTTCAAAACCCCATAACTCTTTCAATTCTCCTCCAAATCATCTGAATTTTGAGTCCAACTTATGTGCTTTTTCGAGAGGAACAAAACCCCCAACACAGTTTTCATCAATTCTTGCTATTTTACAAGATTTCTGAGTGTGTAATTTCGGATTTTTTAAGGGGTGTTCATCAATCTTGTTGCTTTACATCTTTTCATAGTTTTTCTTGTTCAAACAACACAAAGGTATGGATTTTCCTTGACATTATGCTTGATTATCATATGTTTAGTGTTTTCTTCTGAAATTTTAAACTTGTTAGTTTAAGAGTAGGTTGTTTAGACAATGTATGTTGTTCTAGCATAATTTTGAATAAGATTAGTTGTTTTGGATGGAATTTGAGCATGTTATAACCATAGTGATGTGATTACACTTGTTATGTACATGATTGAACATGAAGGTGATGTTGAATTTTGTTGAACTTATAAGAAACTGCAAATTAACAAGGAAATTGATAAGTATATGATAAAATGAGCGACTTTGAAAGTTTAAAAAGGCGATTTTACATTCACTTGTTAATAAAAACATCAACATCACACCTCATGTTCAAAGTTTGAGAGTTTATTGAAGGTTTGGGTTTATATTGATGTTATGTTTGTTTGTGATTGTAGTTATGGCCGGTGGTAAAAGACAAAAGACTACAGGGCAAGCTTCATCATCGGGAGTCGGTTCTTCTTCCGGTTTAATACCTAGGAAGTGGGAGCAATTAAGCTCCATTGCAGAGGGTGATGCAAGACTGTACAAACAGGATTGGGCATGGGCAAAGTTCAGGGATAGCAAAAGCGCCGAAGTTTGGGATGAGGAGAAGAGAAAACCTTTATCGGGTTATCAAGATAGGAAGTTAGAGGCCAAGCTCTGGAAATGGAAAATGGTCAACAAAGTGAATACCTCAGTTCCGGAAAGGAGTTTATGTGAAAGAGTTGTGAATGTTGAAGAGTTCAGGCAAATCGGTATTGTGCAAATGTTCGAGCGTTTGGGATGGGAAAGAGTGCTTGATTGGTGCGAAGATAACACTTTACGGATATATTTGTCAGAAGTGTGCGAATGGTTGTCAACGTTGAGGTTAATGAATAAGGATGGCCCTCCCGCTGAATGGAAATTGGTCGGGAAGATAAGTCGAGGGGTAATGACGATGTCCTTCGAAACAATTAACTGCATCGCTCGCTTTGATTCTTTAGGAGTACAAGCATATGACTATCCAAGCATGCAATAATTTTTGGATAATCATGTGAATGAAGGTGATCCGGAGCAATTGACAGCAGTTATTTTACCGTACAGTGATGGGGGAGAGGCTAAAAGAAATCAGATGTCGATTGAAAGGAAAATTCTTCAAGGAATTTCCCTAGAAAATGTGATGGTAAGATTCGGTGATCGAGGAGGGGTGAGAGCAACCGATTGTAGGATTGTCCATTCCTTGTTATACGGGACTCCTACATTGTCATGGAGGCACATTGTAATGATGAACACGTGGATCACCCGGGAGGCATCCCAAAGGCGTTTCATCCCATATGCACGCCTAATCAGTGCTATGATCCTCCAACAAAATTGTTTGCCTCCGGAATCGCTTTGGGTGTCCAAACCCCTTGAGGAATTCAACAAGGCCTCCATGAAGAAGAATTGGAATATAGAACTTAAACTCTCGAGGAACAGGTATGTTGTGACCGACAGGTTGGGTCATAAGTATGAGTTTCTTACTTCAGGGGCACCACCGGAATCGGGAGAAGATGAAGAAATGGGTGATGAAGAGGAGGAAGCTAAACCCTCCGGTCCACAAAGACCAAGACAAAGATACATGAGGCCGCATAGGGAAATTAATACAGATGTGGCGGGCTTTGTGAACATTAGACGGGTGCCCACCTACAGAAATTTTGATCGGGGACAGCAAGAGATATATGACAATGTCTCTGCATGCATAGGTGAAGGTCGAGAGTATAACCGAAGGAGGGAAGCCTGGGAGGAAGCACAGGGATCCCAAATGCAGGAGTTTTGGGCAGTTCAAGCAGCCCATCAGGAGAGGATGGATAAGTTTGTGGAGGAGCAACAATTGTTCCAAGCGATGTAGAGGTCGCACATGGAACAGTTAGTGAAGATGCAAGAGGATGAGGTGGCCCGTAGACGGGCACGGGAGGAAATGGAGGATAAAGCACGGCACGAGCGTAACACGTTGGAGGACAACCGTTTTAGTGCCTTATTTGTCTCACAAGAAATGGCTATTAATAATGCCAAGATCCTTCACGATCAGGAGAGACACCAAAGAGACCTTGAGGCTGGCCGTCCCTATGTCGAGCATTCGGGGTGGACCGACTACTCCAATCTCTCCGTTCCACGAGGCCCATCCGACCCATCTCCTCATTGGCCTGAGGCAGTTGGCTCTAGTTTCATTCCGATTCCTTACCAACCACCGCCACAAGGAGAGTCAAGCCCACTAGATAACTACAGGGATATGTTTGAGGCCCTCACTGGTTATCCGTACCAGCCGAACCCGCCAGTGAACCCTAATGAGAGATATCAGTGGTAGAGGCAAGGTACGTTTTTGTTGTTGTTGTATATTATTTTGTTTCCGTTATTTTTATTTCATGTTATTTATTTTTGCCTAGTTAAATGAACGTTGTGGGTGTGTTCCCTATATAACCCTCACGAGACCTCTCATCCTCCCAAGCTATTGGGGGGTTTAAAAGGGCTTGTTGCATAAGCTAAATGCAACCGTGATTCCTATGAAAGTGAGTTAGGTTTGTTGTTGTTGTAAATTATTTTTCCACATAAATCAAAGTAAAATAAGGTATGACTTGGTAATAATTTCATAAAAGTGGTAGAGCTAGGTAACTAACAAATTTTGATGGTTGTGAGAAGCATGCTTCTACACAAGGGTTAAGATTTGTAGGTATATCGGGTTCGTGGGACAACCACTTTTATGAAGAGAAGAAGAGCACACAAGGAATGAGCTCAGAAATCAGGTGCAAACGTTTCTTTTTACTTCCGATTTTTAGTTAGCAAATAAGTGGAATGTATTTTGTATATTATTTTTCCGGGGTGAAATTTTTGGGGGAATTAGCCGTGTCACATCCCTTGTGCGTTTAATACTCTAGTTCTTACACATTGAGGACAATATGTACTTCAAGTGTGGGGATGGGGGAGTAGTAAGAATTTTCGATTTTGACCCATTCATTTAAATACTACACATTGAGGACAATGTTGACCTCAAGTGTGGGGATGGGGGAAAATTTCAAAAATTTTTCAAAAATGTCTTGTTTCAAAAGCGATCTTAAAAGCACAAGTAACCAAGTCAACGAGGGATGTCACAACCCATTTGGTCTTTTGTCATGGTCAAGTTCAAATTAATAAGCATAACGGGTATTTAGCGGGTGGTTATTTAGGAATAATTCGCCTAAGGAACTAGCATTTTATGCATATCACATATCATACCCTTATACATGAGGTTTCAGCCACTTTTATATCATAGATTTACATTTACATGTTTCTTTGTTTGAGTGGACCATTAGTCGCGTATTGTAGAACTTGCAACTTTTGATACGTTTGAGACCATAGACCGAATACAAGCACGGGAATGATTAAGGCATTAGGTAAACCTTTTCTGTTTATACCATTTTTATATCCTTACCCAAAAATTATCCCCTAGTAGCCAACTTTGAGCCTAAACCTTTTGTTTGACAACCCATTTAGCCCATAACCATAAGCCTTTTCTTTTTCAACCCGTGTGATGAAAATTCGATTATAGGAGCTTAAGTTTGTATAGTTGTGATTCTTTTGTATAAAAAAAAGCAGAAAATGTTGCGAAAAAGAATAGTAAATCATTGAGAAAAGAACAAAAATATGTGTTTCTAGTTGTTGAATAAAAGGAGAAAATCATTGCCTTGTAATTGATGTTTATAGTTTATTTGAGTTTAGAATAGTTGCGTTGTAATAAAGATCAAATTTTCATCACCTTAGCCACTTTAAAATATCCTATTCCCTACCCTTTGCCTAGCCCCGTTACAACCCTTCAAAGACCTTTTGACTTGTGCTTAGTATTCGTGATCGGTGGTGGAGAATGATTGAGTTGCAAGCCTATGCGGGTACGTGTTCTAACCGGTTTTGAGCGATTAATTGATTGAAGTGCTAATACATTATATACATTAGCCAAATTATAAGCCGAGTAGAGAGAACATTGTGAGGGATGTGCATGACTTGTTAGTTTTACGGGCGGGTTAATCTTGGATAACCATTATTATATGTGATTATTCACTTGACCGGTAAATACGTGAAAATTGTAAAGAATGTGAACTTTTGTATGACAATAGACCTTAACCTTTGTCTCGGGAATGGGAAGTGTATTTGTTGTTCGACCCACGTGAAAGTGAAAAACAGATTTGCTTGAGGACAAGCAAAAGACAAGTGTGGGGATGTGATACGTGGTTGAAAATCGGTGCTCGTAATCGTATAACTTTATGTTTTTATATGAGTTTTAATCTTGAACAGCCTAATTTTAATTAGATTTGTGTTTATGCAGGTTTGATGGAGTTTAAGGGCTTTTCGGGAGCGTTACAAGCCACCGGGTCAAAAACTGGAGCATCGGGACGCGTTACGGATCAACCGGAAGTGCGAAACGAAGAAATCAGAGAAGCAGGCTAGAGAGCCCGTCGCCGACGGGTCCCAAGCCGTCGGCGACGGCCCCTAGAAACACCAGTCGGCAGAAATTGCTCGTAGCCAGTTAAATAGGCCGTCGGCCGTTTTCACGATTTTGGCAGCCCGTCAGCGACGGGGTTGTCACACCCCTATTTTCCACGTGTCACCGGTGGGCCCGGTGGGGAGTATCGTGACGTAGTTGGTATCATCATAGACAAACAACACAATATATAAAATGCAACGCGGAAGCAAAGATAGATTCATTTCAACTTTAATAAAGTGTAATATTAAATATCACTATAAGTTGAAACAGATCCACAGGCGGATCAAAATAAAATAAGATATTGTTCAACAGCTTTATCGTCATCCAAGCTTGCGAGACTTATTGTGGACGCTCTAGAAGACAGCCAGCCTAGTATGAGTAGTACCTGCACTTAATCTTTTTGGAAAAATACGTCAGTTTACACTGGTAGATACAATTTAACTGACTCATTTTAAAAAGGGTTGAAAATTGATTTGAATGCACGTGGCACAAAACATTTTATAACTTGGGATAATTAAGTAATATAATCTTGTGAACGAATTACATGTTACTTGTGCGTTCAGTAGCCTGGATCTTGTCCGGGTTAAAGATCAATAAACACACCACAATATTGAGTTATACACTGACAGGTGTACGCCTACACCCCGTGCTCAGGTCGTGGCCATTTCGTAAAATGATGCCAGGGATATCCGGGACATGGTCATTAACCCCCCAAAGGCTTTAAGTGAACAAGACTGTTTAAATGAGCCGATCAAATTATTCAATTAACCACCCAACGATGTAAGATTTGATGCTCGATCAAGCGGTATTCTATATACCGTAACCCAAGCCCGTATAGGGAAAATAAGTTAAAAGTATTTACCTTGGTAAGTATAAATCACAACTAGCAAGTGAAGGTAGCTTTTACTGGTTCTTCTTATTCTGGAACAAAGGTTTATAATAACCTATTAGATTTCTAACGGGTCTTTATTTAAGCCTAAGCTTAGACCGGTTAGCTTTAAGGACGATACGGTTCAAACGCACGATTAAGCGAAGACCGGATAGAATGTGATTTGGACCCGACAAGTTTGAAGACTTGTATAATATGGGTATACTAAACACATTCTGGATTTTGAGACAAAAATGATAAGGTTTGACCCGTTTTGGTCAATTTATGCAAACTAGTTACATAAACCGAACCGAACGCGAAAAGAGCGTTACGGGTAACCATAAGAGTCATATGCAAGTTCCCTGAGATAATATGGCTTAAATATGTTATAACATCAGTAAGATATCTTCTATTATGCCCCATACTAATTTAAACTCAATTTACGCCTCATAAGGGCATTTTGGTCATTTAAAAGATTATAAAAGAGTTTAATTTGAAATCTGAGTTACAGGTCTGGTTTATACAGTAAATATACTTAATTTAACATGTTATAACAGTAGGGTATGACCTATATGTAAAACTTATCATTTAAAACCAAACTATGCACTTTAGGGGTATTTTGGTAATTTCACAAGGGCTAAAAAGGTCAAAACTGGAAACCTGAGTTCAAAAACTTTTAATTACTGTTATTATCTCAAAATATACTAAAAACATCAGTAGGTATCAACCTTATATGTTTAATATGGTTATAGTGCATACTATGCGATAAAAACGCTTAAAAAGGCGATTTGGAGCCATTTCCGGGTTTTTAAAGGAAAGCTGATATTTTTATAATTCCAGAAGGCTCAAAATATTTTATTTAACAAATAAAATCAGTAGAAAAAGGTTTGGGGTCAAAAGGATTTGTAAAACTCATTTTATGGCTCAAAAGGGCAAATTCGGTATTAACCGAATTAAACTTAGAGACCTATGATATGCTCAGCCAAAAATTAAATAAAAATATTCAAAAATCCCAAAATATTATATTACATCAGTGGGTAAAAAGTTTGATATCAAAAAGTGGGTTTAAATAGGTTATACGCTAATTACGCCAATTAATTAACAAAAAGCTTTCAAGTTACGCTAATGAGCATAACTCTTAATCTAGACCTCAAACTGATATCAAATTTTAGGTGCAAGTTTATAAATCAGTAACTAATGTTTCTACTCTTTCACTTTTTCAAAAATCATGTTTTATAGTCAAAAGGGCATAATAGTCAACTTTTAAGCATAAATCGGAAACATGCATATGAATCGGATAAGTATTGAACCAAGTTGTAAAATCTCAGAAAGTTATACTTATATGAAACTTGGTCCAAAATAAGCTCTAAGGCAGATCTCAAACATGCATAAACGGTTCAGAACTGAAAGTCAAAGAAAAAGTCAATTTATGCGACTTTCGGTTCCGAGTCGGGTTTAAACTGAAAATTGTCGAGTTGATCTTGTTGGAACATGTTCTTACATTAGTTACCATGTTATTTTAATGATCAAACAGGTTGCATGTATCCTACATTGCTAATTATGCTTAATTTTGAAAATACACATTCTGTTGACTTTTTAAGATAAGCTTTGACTCGACAATTAACATACTTAGAGTGGGAATCTGAAAATACCCTTTTAAGGGTTTGTTACCCACATAAATACCAACTTGTAGGTACTTTCAATTTGAGAAATGACAGAGCCAATTTCATTTAATCACGAAGTCAAACTTAATTTATGATGGTTTGACTTTTGGTTAATTAGCTAAGATAGAACGAATTAGAAAGGATTAGGAGTACTTACAAGAGTCCTAATTATGCTTAGAGATCACTAGAAAGTTGGCTTGATGTCCAGAGAGCTCCAGAGATGATCTTTTGCAAAGTTGTAAAAGAATGAACATAAGTTGCAACAATGTGGGTTCTTTTATAGTCACTTTGATCCTCCAAGATGAAGCCAAATCAGTCTATAAGTGATCCCAGATTAGTCCAAGTGCCCCTACATGCATGTAAATCCATTGGAGAGCCCCAGGTATCGAGTAACAGCTGTTAGCAATCGAAAACAGACCTGAAACTGGCATTTGTTCACTGTTCTGTCGCTGGCAGCTTTTACGCGGGGCGCGAGACCCCCTTCGCGGGCCGTGTACAAGTCACAACATGTTAAACAAGTTTCCAACTTTTACATTTCAGTCCTTGGTCCTTTGAAACGTGGTTTTGGCTACTTTTCTTGCACATTAGACCCTAAAACCTGATTTTTAAGGAGCTTGGGACATTTACAAACGTGGTAAAGTCCTTGGTTAACTTTGTGCTTACCCGAAAAGTCACGAAATTCAACGTTAACGCATTTAACCCTTCGTGCACGGTTTTGATCATAACTTTCTAATACGATAACGAAACTTGATGAAATTTTTATCACATATTGTAGTGAGTATATTTTACCGTTACAAAGCTTCGGGTTTGCCAAAAGGTCACTCAGAGGTATACTTTCAACATGTTGACACATTTAGCCCCTATAGTTTGTAATTCCTCACTTTCTTTCATTTTCCGCTTTGTATGATCCATGATTTAATCGTTTAAGATTATAAACACCATGTAGGGTTATTGTAGGGCCTATTTATCAATTGTTGACACTTTGGACCCTTATATTCACATAGTTTCACTGTTTGTCAACTTTAGTCCCTCTAACGTACGTTTTCACATATTCAAAGCCTATGACACATGACAGTACATTATTGGACGTAAATTTTCGAGGTGTTACATCCTCACCCCCTTAAAATAAATCTCGACCTCGAGATTTACTGAAAAAAATGAGGGTATTTTTCTTTCATTGTGGATTCTACCTCCCATGTGTATTCAGGACCTCTACGGGCATCCCATTTGACCTTAACAATAGGCACATGCTTCCTACGAAGCTTCTTTACCTGTCGATCCTCAATCGACAATAGTTTTTCCACAAATTTCAAGCTTTCGTCTATATGTACATCCGTATGCGGTATGACTAGCGATTCGTCAGCGAAACACTTCTTCAAATTACAGATGTGAAAAACATTATGTATAGCACTGAGCTCTTCAGGAAAGTTTAACTTATAAGCAACTGACCCGACACGTTTGATAACCTCGAAAGGTCCTATGTACCTCGGGCTTAGCTTGCCTTTCTTACCAAATCGCATCACCCCCTTCCAGGGTGATACTTTAAGCAATACCTTGTCACCTACTTCGAAGTGAAAGGACTTACGCTTTGGATCCGCATAGCTTTTCTGCCTATCCCTGGCAGCTTTCAAACGATCGCGAATCTGGACAATCTTGTCCGTTGTCTCAAAGACCAAATCTGGTCCGGATAATTGAACTTCTCCTACTTCCGCCCAACAAATGGGTGTTCTGCATTTTCTACCATATAATGCCTCAAAAGGTGCAGCCTTTATGCTGGTGTGATAGCTATTGTTATAGGAGAACTCGACCAATGGCAGATGCTTATCCCAACTGCCACCTAAATCAATCACACATGCACGAAGCATGTCTTCCAATGTTTGGATGGTACGCTCACTTTGTCCGTCCGTCTGTGGATGGTAAGCCGTACTAAAATTTAAGCGCGTGCCCAAAGACTGTTGGAAACTTTTCCAAAAATGAGAGGTGTATCTCGTATCCCTATCGGAGATAATTGACAATGGTACACCATGTAGAGCTACGATCTTATCTACATATAATTGAGCTAACATGTCTGAGCTGTAAGTTTCCTTAATGGGTAGGAAATGTGCTGACTTCGTCAGTCTATCCACTATGACCCATATAGTATCGTTTCCCTTTCTCGTCTTTGGAAATTTGGTGATGAAATCCATTGTCACCATCTCCCACTTCCATGTGGGAATTTCAGGTTGTTGTAACAAGCCTAACGGCTTCTGATGTTCAGCTTTGACTTGCGCACAAGTCAAACATTTAGCTACATAGGCAGCTACAGACTTTTTCAAACCAATCCACCAGTAGTTTGCTTTTAGATCCTGGTACATCTTATCAGCTCCAGGATGAATGGAATATTTGGAACTGTGGGCTTCCTGGAGGATAACATCCCGAAGTCCTCCATAAACTGGAACCCATATTCGTCCATTCAATCTTAGCATTCCGTCTTTGTCATAGGATAACTGGTCCTCAGTTACACCTAGCTTTTCTTCAGGATAATTAGCTTCCAACACAGCTTCCTTCTGCGCAGCTAACACCCTTTCGTTCAAACTATTCCTTATTTCAATGCGCTTGGCATTGATTCTTATCGGCTTCACTCTTTCTTTTCGGCTTAAGGCGTCAGCAACTACATTTGCCTTGCCTGGATGGTATCTTATTTCACAGTCGTAATCATTTAAAGTTTCCATCCATCGTCTTTGTCGCATGTTCAAGTCCTTCTGGTTGAACAAATGTTGAAGGCTCTTGTGATCTGAATAGATCACACACTTGGTTCCATATAAGTAATGCCTCCATAGTTTTAATGCAAATACAACGGCACCCAACTCCAAATCATGGGTGGTGTAATTTTTCTCGTGTACCTTTAACTGTCGTGAAGCGTAGGCAATAACCTTGCCTTTCTGCATGAGTACACAGCCCATACCAGTGTGTGATGCATCACAATATACCACAAATTCTTCTATACCATCGGGCAATGTTAACACTGGTGCATTGCTCAACTTTTTCTTAAGAATATCGAAGGATTCCTGCTGCTTAGGGCCCCAATCAAACTTAACCTTCTTACGTGTCAACGAAGTTAGGGGTGCAGCAATCCTTAGAAGTTTTCGATAAATCGCCTATAATATCCTGCTAAACCCAGAAAACTGCGAATCTCAGTAGGCGTCTTTGGTTCTTGCCAATTCATAACTGCTTCTACCTTAGCGGGATCCACTTGGATACCACGCTCACTTACCACATGTCCAAGGAATTGGACTTCTCGAAGCCAAAATTCGCACTTCGAAAATTTGGCGTAGAGTTTCTCATGATGTAGAAGTTTGAGAATACAGCGAAGGTGTTTCTCGTGGTCAACTCGATTCTTTGAGTAGATGAGGATGTCGTCAATAAAGACGATGACGAATTTGTCCAAGTAAGGCTTGCAGACGCGATTCATGAGATCCATGAATGCGGCCGGTGCATTAGTGAGCCCAAAAGGCATTACTAGGAACTCGTAATGTCCATAACGAGTCCTAAATGCTGTCTTGTGTACATCTTCATCTTTAACCTTCAACTGATGATAGCCTGACCTCAAATCGATCTTAGAAAAGTAGCTTGCTCCTTGTAATTAGTCGAACAGATCGTCGATCCTGGGCAAAGGATACCTATTCTTGATAGTGACCTTATTAAGCTCACGGTAATCAATGCACAATCGCATTGATCCATCCTTCTTCTTGACAAACAAAATCGGTGCTCCCCAAGGAGACGAACTTGGCCTAATGAAACCTTTGGCTAGCAGATCATCTAACTGCGTCCTTAACTCCTTCATCTCCGTTGGTGCCAACCTATAAGGTGCTCTAGCAACAGGTGCTGCTCCAGGAATGATGTCAATTCGGAATTCCACTTGCCTATCGGGTGGTAAACCAGGTAGTTCTTCAGGGAAAACTTCAGGATATTCCGAAATGACAGGGATGTCTTCAATCTTGGGTCTCTGCTCATCAATAGTAACTTGTGCCATATAAATGACACAACCCTTCCCCACGCATCTAGATGCCTTGAGCATGGACACTTGCTCAGCCAATCCATGCTGGGTATCCCCCTA
>JARYGA010036903.1:0-45625 GCA_030545235.1 Helianthus tuberosus | reverse complement strand
TCTTGCCACTAGACCTTTCTCCATCAATTAGGAATCTGATGCCGTCACTAAACACATTCCTTAAATTGTAGCCATTTGTTGAGTGTTTTTTTTGTCTAATCCGCATACATATCACCATTGCCATTGATTTTCTTAACTGTATATCTCTTAAATGTCAACATATACACGTGTGATTTAGTTTACGAAGATTTTTCAATGCCGAGAACCTCGATCAGAGAGTAAAAAAGGCGTAAGGTTCACAATGGTGTAAAATTAAAATGGGATATACCTGGATAGGATTCGAGTTACAGGAACAAGGGCCAAATCAACCACCCAAGAATGGAATCATCGAGCGAAAACACTTGACAACCTCCTAGAAGCAGCTTTTCTTGCCACCAGACCTTTCTCCATCAATTAGGAATCTGATGCCGTCACTAAACACATTCCTTAAATTGTAGCAATTTGTTGAGTGTTTTTTTTGGTGTCTAATCCGCATATATATCACCATTGCCCTTGATTTTCTTGACTGTATATCTCTTAAACGTCAACATATACACGTGTGATTTAGTTTACGAAGATTTTTCAATGCTGAGAACCTCGATCAGAGAGTAAAAAACCCGTAAGGTTCACAATGGTGTAAAATTAAAATGGAATATACCGGGCTAGGATTCGAGTTACAGGAATAAGGGTCAAACCAACCACCCAAGAATTGAATCGTGGAGCAAAAACGCTTGACAACTTCCTAGAAGCAGCTTTTCTTGCCACCAGACCTTTCTCTGTCAATTAGGAATTTGATGCCGTAACTAAACACATTCCTTAAATTGTAGCCATTTGTTGAGTGTTTTTTTTGGTGTCTAATCCGCACATATATCACCAATGCCCTTGATTTTCTTGACTGTATATCTCTTAAATGTCAACATATACACGTGTAATTTAGTTTACGAAGATTTTTCAATGCCGAGAACCTCGATCAGAGAGTAAAAAAGTCGTAAGGTTCACAACGGTGTAAAATTAAAATGGGATATACCGGGCTAGGATTCGAGTTACAGGAACAATGGCCAAACCAACCACCCAAGGATGTAATCGTCGAGCGAAAACACTTGACAACCTCTTAGAAGCAACTTTTCTTGCCACCAAACCTTTCTCCATCAATTAGGAATCTGATGCCGTCACTAAACACATTCCTTAAATTGTAGCCATTTGTTGAGTGTTTTTTTTGGTGTCTAATCCGCATATATATCACCATTGCCCTTGATTTTCTTGACTGTATATCTCTTAAACGTCAACATATACACGTGTGATTTAGTTTACGAAGATTTTTCAATGCCGAGAACCTCGATCAGAGAGTAAAAAAGGCGTAAGGTTCACAATGGTGTAAAATTAAAATGGAATATACCGGGCTAGGATTGAAGTCACAGAAACAAGGGTTAAACTAACCACCCAAGAATGGAATCGTCGAGCGAAAACACTTGACAACCTCCTAGAAGCAGCTTTTCTTGCCACCAGACCATTCTCCATCAATTAAGAATCAGATGCCGTCACTAAACACATTCCTTAAATTGTAGCCATTTGTTAAGTGTTTTTTTTGGTGTCTAATCCGCATATATATCACCATTGCCCTTGATTTTCTTGACTGTATATCTCTTAAACGTCAACATATACACGTGTAATTTAGTTTACAAAGATTTTTTCAATGCCGAGAACCTCGATCAGAGAGTAAAAAAGGCGTAAGGTTCACAATGGTGTAAAATTAAAATGGGATATACCCGGATAGGATTCAAGTTACAGGAACAAGGGCCAAACCAACCACCCAAGAATGGAATCATCGAGCGAAAACACTTGACAACCTCCTAGAAGCAGCTTTTCTTGCCACCAGACCTTTCTCCATCAATTAGGAACTGATGCCGTCACTAAACACATTCCTTAAATTGTAGCCATTTGTTGAATGTTTTTTTGGTGTCTTATCCGCATATATATCACCATTGCCCTTGATTTTCTTGACTGTATATCTCTTAAACGTCAACATATACACGTGTGATTTAGTTTACGAAGATTTTTCAATGCCGAGAACCTCGATCAGAGAGTAAAAAAGGCGTAAGGTTCACAATGGTGTAAAATTAAAATGGAATATACCGGGCTAGGATTGAAGTCACAGAAACAAGGGTTAAACTAACCACCCAAGAATGGAATCGTCGAGCGAAAACACTTGACAACCTCCCAGAAGCAGCATTTGTTGCCACCAGACCTTTCTCCATCAATTAGGAATCCGATGCCGTCACTAAACACATTCCTTAAATTGTAGCCATTTGTTGAGTGTTTTTTTTGGTGTCTAATCCGCATATATATCACCATTGCCCTTGATTTTCTTGACTGTATATCTCTTAAATGTCAACATATACACATGTGATTTAGTTTACGAAGATTTTTCAATGCCGAGAACCTCGATCAGACAGTAAAAAAGGCGTAAGGTTCACAATGGTGTAAAATTAAAATGGGATATACCAGGATAGGATTCGAGTTACAGGAACAAAGGGCAAACCAACCACCAAAGAATGGAATCATCGAGCGAAAACACTTGACAACCTCCTAGAAGCAGCTTTTGTTGCCACCAGACCTTTCTCCATCAATTAGGAATCTGATGCCGTCACTAAACACATTCCTTAAATTGTAGCCATTTGTTGAGTGTTTTTTTTAATGTCTTATCCGCATATATATCACCATTGCCCTTGATTTTCTTGACTGTATATCTCTTAAATGTCAACATATACACGTGTGATTTAGTTTACGAAGATTTTTCAATGCCGAGAACCTCGATCAGAGAGTAAAAAAGGCGTAAGGTTCACAATGGTGTAAAATTAAAATGGAATATACCGGGCTAGGATTGAAGTCACAGAAACAAGGGTTAAACTAACCACCCAAGAATGGAATCGTCGAGCGAAAACACTTGACAACCTCCTAGAAGCAGCTTTTCTTGCCACCAGACCATTCTCCATCAATTAAGAATCAGATGCCGTCACTAAACACATTCCTTAAATTGTAGCCATTTGTTAAGTGTTTTTTTTGGTGTCTAATCCGCATATATATCACCATTGCCCTTGATTTTCTTGACTGTATATCTCTTAAACGTCAACATATACACGTGTAATTTAGTTTACAAAGATTTTTTCAATGCCGAGAACCTCGATCAGAGAGTAAAAAAGGCGTAAGGTTCACAATGGTGTAAAATTAAAATGGGATATACCCGGATAGGATTCAAGTTACAGGAACAAGGGCCAAACCAACCACCCAAGAATGGAATCATCGAGCGAAAACACTTGACAACCTCCTAGAAGCAGCTTTTCTTGCCACCAGACCTTTCTCCATCAATTAGGAATCGGATGCCGTCACTAAACACATTCCTTAAATTGTAGCCATTTGTTGAGTGTTTTTTTTGGTGTCTAATCCGCATATATATCACCATTGCCCTTGATTTTCTTGACTGTGTATCTCTTAAATGTCAACATATACACGTGTGATTTAGTTTATGAAGATTTTTCAATGCCGAGAACCTCGATCAGAGAGTAAAAAAGGCGTAAGGTTCACAATGGTGTAAAATTAAAATAGGATTCGAGTTACAGGAACAAGGGCCAAACCAACCACCCAAGAATGGAATCATCGAGCGAAAACACTTGACAACCTCCTAGAAGTATCTTTTCTTGCCACCAGACCTTTCTCCATCAATTAGGAATCTAATGCTGTCACTAAACACATTCCTTAAATTGTAGCCATTTGTTGAGTGTTTTTTTGGTGTCTAATCCGCATATATATCACCATTGCCCTTGATTTTTTTGACTTTATATCTCTTAAATGTCAACATATACACGTGTGGTTTAGTTTACGAAGATTTTTCAATGCCGAGAACCACGATCAGAGAGTAAAAATAAGATTCACAATGGTGTAAAATTAAAATGGGATATACCGGACGAGGATTCGAGTTACAGGAACAAGGGCCAAACCAACCACCCAAGAATGGAATCATCGAGCGAAAGCACTTGACAACCTCCTAAAAGCAGTTTTTCCTGCCACCAGACCTTTCTCCATCAATTAAGAATCTGATGCCGTCACTAAACACATTCCTTATATTGTAGCCATTTGTTGAGTGTTTTTTTTGGTGTATAATCCGCATATATATCACCATTGCCCTTGATTTTCTTGACTATATATCTCTTAAATGTCAACATATACACGTGTGATTTAGTTTACGAAGATTTTTCAATGCCAAGAACGTCGATCAGAGAGTAAAAAAGGAGTAAGGTTCACAATGGTGTAAAATTTAAATGGGATATACCGGGCTAGGGTTCGAGTTACAGGAACAAGGGCCAAACCAAACACCCAAGAATGGAATCGTCGAGCGAAAACACTTGACAACCTCCTAGAAGCAGCTTTTCTTACCACCAGACCTTTCTCCATCAATTAGGAATCTGATGCCGTCACTAAACACATTCCTTAAATTGTAGCCATTTGTTGAGTGTTTTTTTTTGGTGTCGAATCCGCATATATATCACCATTGCCCTGGATTTTCTTGACTGTATATCTCTTAAATGTCAACATATACACGTGTGATTTAGTTTACGAAGATTTTTTAATGCCGAGAACCTCGATTAGAGAGTAAAAAATCCGTAAGATTCAAAATGGTGTAAAATAAAAATGGGATATACCGGGCTAGGATTCGAGTTACAGGAACAAGGGCCAAACCAACCACCCAAGAATGGAATCGTCGAGCGAAAAAACTTGACAACCTCCTAGAAGCAGCTTTTCTTGCCACCAGACCTTTCTCCATCAATTAGGAATCTGATGCCGTCACTAAACACATTCCTTAAATTCTAGCGATTTTTTTGTGTCTAATCCGCTTATATATCACCATTGCCCTTGATTTTCTTGACTTTATATCTCTTAAACGTCAACATATACACGTGTGATTTAGTTTACGAAGATTTTTCAACGCCGAGAACCTCGATCAGAGAGTAAAAAAAGGCGTAAGGTTCACAATGGTGTAAAATTAAAATGGAATATACCGGGCTAGGGTTGGAGTTACAGGAACAAGGGTCAAACCAACCACCCAAGAATGGAATCGTCGAGTGAAAACACCTTACAACCTCCTAGAAGCAGCTTTTCTTGCCACCAGACCATTATCCATCAACTAGGAATCTGATGCCGTCACTAAACACATTCCTTAAATTGTAGCCATTTGTTGAGTGTTTTTTTTGGTGTCTAATCCGCATATCTATCACCATTGCCCTTGATTTTCTTGACTGTATATCTCTTAAATGTCAACATATACACGTGTGATTTAGTTTACGAAGATTTTTCAATTATGAGAACCTCGATCAGAGAGTAAAAAAGGCGTAAGGTTCACGGTGGTGTAAAATTAAAATGGGATATGCCGGGCTAGGATTCGAGTTACAGGAACAAGGGCCAAACCAACCACCCAAGAATGGAATTGTCGAGCGAAAACACTTGACAACCTCCGAGAAGTAGCTTTTCATGCCACCAAACCTTTCTCCATCAATTAGGAATCTGATGCCGTCACTAAACACATTCCTTAAATTGTAGCCATTTGTTGAGTGTTTTTTTTTGGTGTCTAATCCGCATATATATCCCCATTGCCCTTGATTTTCTTGACTGTATATCTCTTAAATGTCAACATATACACGTGTGATTTAGATTATGAAGATTTTTCAATGCCGAGAACCTCGATCAGAGAGTAAAAAAGTTGTAAGGTTCACAACGGTGTAAAATTAAAATGGGATATACCGGGCTAGGATTCGAGTTACAGAAACAATGGCCAAACCAACCACCCAAGAATGCAATCGTCAAGCGAAAACACTTGACAACCTCCTAGAAGCACCTTTTCTTGCCACCAAACCTTTCTCCATCTATTAGGAATCGTCACTAAACAAATTGCTTAAATTATAGCCATTTGTTGAGTGTTTTTTTTTTTTGGGTCTAATCCGCTTATATATCACCATTGCCCTTGATTTTCTTGACTGTATATCTCTTAAACGTCAACATATACACATGTAATTTAGTATACGAAGATTTTTCAATCCCGAGAACCTCGATCAGAGAGTAAAAAAGGTGTAAGGTTCACAATGGTGTGAAATTAAAATGGAATATACCGGGCTAGGATTGGAGTTACAGGAACAAGGGTCAAACCAACCACCCAAGAATGGAATGGTCGAGTGAAAACACTTGACAACCTCCTAGAAGCAGCTTTTCTTGCCACCAGACCTTTCTCCATCAATTAGGAATCTGATGTCGTCACTAAACACATTCCTTAAATTGTAGCCATTTGTTGAGTGTTTTTTTGGTGTCTAATCCACATATATATCACCATTGCCCTTGATTTTCTTGACTGTATATCTCTTAAATGTCAACATATACGCGTGTGATTTAGTTTACGAAGATTTTTCAATGCCCAAAACCTCGACCAGAGAGTAAAAAAGGTGTAAGGTTCACAATGGCGTAAAATTAAAATGGGATATACCAGGATAGGATTCGAGTTACAGGAACAAGGGCCAAACCAACCACCCAAGAATGGAATCATCTAGCGAAAACACTTGACAACCTCCTAGAAGCAGCTTTTCTTGCCACCAGACCTTTCTCCATCAATTAGGAATCTGATGCCGTCACTAAACACATTCCTTAAATTGTAGCCATTTGTTGAGTGTTTTTTTGGTGTCTAATCCGCATATCTATCACCATTGCCCTTGATTTTCTTGACTGTATATCTCTTAAATGTCAACATATACACGTCTGATTTAGTTTACGAATATTCTTCAATTCTGAGAACCTCGATCAGAGAGTAAAAAAGGCGTAAGGTTCACAATGGTGTAAAATTAAAATGGGATATACCCGGCTAGGATTCGAGTTACAGGAACAAGGGCCAAACCAACAATCCAAGAATGGAATAGTCGAGCGAAAACACTTGACAACCTCCTAGAATTAGCTTTTCTTGCCACCAGACCTTTCCTCACCAATTCGGAATCTGATGCCGTCACTAAACACATTCTTTAAATTGTAGCCATTTGTTAAGTGTTTTCTTTTTTTTGGTGTCTAATCCGAATATATATCACCTTTGCCCTTGATTTTCTTTACTGTATATCTCTTATATGTCAACATGTACACGTGTGATTTAGTTTACGAAGATTTTTCAATGCCGAGAAGCTCGATCAGAGAGTAAAAAAAGGCGTAAGGTTCACAATGGTGTAAATTAAAATGGGATATACCGGGCTAGGATTCGAGTTACAGGAACAAGGGACAAACCAACCACCCTAGAATGGAATCGTCGAGCCAGAACACTTGAGAACCTCCTAGAAGCAGCTTTTCTTGCCACTAGACCTTTCTCCATCAATTAGGAATCTGATGTCGTCACTAAACACATTCCTTAATTTGTAGCCATTTGTTGAGTGTTTTTTGTTTGGTGTCTAATCCGCATATATATCACCATTGCCCTTGATTTTCTTGACTGTATATATGTTAAATGTCAACATATACACGTGTGCTTTAGTTTACAAAGAGTTTTCAATGACGAGAACCTTGATCAGAGAGTAAAAAAGGCGTAAGGTTCACAATGGTGTAAAATTAAAATGGGATATACCGGGCTAGGATTCGAGTTACAGGAACAAGGGCAAGACCAACCACCCAAGAATGGAATCGTCGAGCGAAAAGTCTTGACAACCTCCTAGAAGTAGCTTTTCTTGCCACCAGACCTTTCTCCATCAATTAGGAATCTGATGCCGTCACTAAACACATTCCTTAAATTGTAGCCATTTTTTGAGTGTTTTTTTGGTGTCTAATCCGCATATATATCACAATTGCCCTTGATTTTATTGACTGTAGATCTCTTAAATGTCAACATATACACGTGTGGTTTTGTTTACGAAGATTTTTCAATGCCGAGAACCTCGAACAGAGAGTAAAAAAGGCGTAAGGTTCACAATGATGTAAAATTAAAATGGGATATACCGGGCTAGGATTCGAGTTACAGGAACAAGGGCCAAACCAAGCACCCAAGAACGGAATCATCAAGCGATAACACTTGACAACCTCTTAGAAGCAGTTTTTCTTGCCAACAGACATTTCTCCATCAATTAGGAATCTGATGCCCTCACTAAACACATTCCTTAAATTGTAGCCATTTGTTGAGTGTTTTTTTTGGTGTCTAATCCGCATATATATCACCATTTCCCTTGATTTTCTTGACTGTATATCTCTTAAATGTCAACATATACACGTGTGATTTAGTTTAGGAAGATTTTTCAATGCCGAGAATCTCGATCCGAGATTAAAAAAGGCGTAAGGTTCACAATTGTGTAAAATTAAAATGGGATATATCGGGCTAGGATTCGAGTTACAGGAACAAGGGCCAAACCAACCACCCAAGGATGGAATCGTCAAGCGAAAACATTTGACAACCTCCTAGAAACGGCTTTTCTTGCCACCAGACCTTTCTCCATCAATTAGGAATCTGATGCCGTCACTAAACACATTCCTTAAATTGTAGCAATTTATTGAGTGTTTTTTTTTTGGTGTCTAATCCGCATATATATCACCATTGCCCCTGATTTTCTTGACTGTATATATGTTAAATGTCAACATATACACGTGTGCTTTAGTTTACAAAGATTTTTCAATGACGAGAACCTCGATCAGAGAGTAAAAAAGGCGTAAGGTTCACAATGGTGTAAAATTAAAATGGTATATACCGGGCTAGGATTCGAGTTACAGGAACATGGGCCAAACCAAGCACCCAAGAACGGAATCATCAAGCGATAACACTTGACAACCACCTAGAAGCAGTTTTTCTTGCCAACAGACATTTCTCCATCAATTAGGAATCTGATGCCCTCACTAAACACATTCCTTAAATTGTAGCTATTTGTTGAGTGTTTTTTTTGGTGTCTAATCCGCATAAATATCACCATTGCCCTTGATTTTCTTGACTGTATATCTCTTAAATGTCAACATATACACGTGTGATTTAGTTTAGGAAGATTTTTCAATGCCGAGAACCTCGATCCGAGAGTAAAAAAGGCGTAAGGTTCACAATGGTGTAAAATTAAAATGAGATATACCGGGCTAGGATTCGAGTTACAGGAACAAGGGCCAACCAACCACCCAAGGATGGAATCGTCCAGCGAAAACATTTGACAACCTCCTAGAAACGGCTTTTCTTGCCACCAGACCTTTCTCCATCAATTAGGAATCTGATGCCGTCACTAAACACATTCCTTAAATTGTAGCAATTTGTTTAGTGTTTTTTTTTTGGTGTCTAATCCGCATATATATCACCATTGCCCTTGATTTTCTTGACTGTATATCTCTTAAATGTCAACATATACACGTGTGATTTAGTTTACGAAGATTTTTCAATGTCGAGAACCTCGATCAGAGAGTAAAAAATGCGTGAGGTTCACAACGGTGTAAAATTAAAATGGGATATACCGGGCTAGGATTCGAGTTACAGGAACAAGTGCCAAACCAGCCACCCAATAATGGAATCGTCAAGCGAAAACATTTGACAACCTCCTCGAGACAGTTTTTCTTGCCACCGGACCTTTCTCCATCAATTAGGAATCTGATGTCGTCACTAAACAAATTCCTTAAATTGTAGCAATTTGTTGAGTGTTTTTTTTGGTGTCTAATCCGCATATATATCACCATTGCCCTTGATTTTCTTGACTGTATATATCTTAAATGTCAACATATACACATGTGATTTAGTTTACAAAGAATTTTCAATGCCGAGAACCTTGATCAGAGAATAAAAAAGGCGTAAGGTTCACAATGGTGTAAAATTAAAATGGGATATACCGGGATAGGATTCGAGTTACATGAACAAGGGCCAAACCAACCACCAAAGAACGGAATCGTCAAGCAAAAACACTTGACAACCTCCTAGAATTAGCTTTTCTTGCCACCAGACCTTTCTCCATCAATTAGGAATCTGATGCCGTCACTAAACACATTCCTTAAATTATAGCCATTTGTTGAGTGTTTTTTTTTGTGTCTAATCCGCATATATATCACCATTACCCTTGATTTACTTGACTGTATATATCTTAAATGTCAACATATACACGTGTGATTTAGTTTACAAAGATTTTTCAATGCCGAGAACCTCGATCAGTGAGTAAAAAAGGCGTAAGCTTCACAATGGTGTAAAATTAAAATGGGATATACCGGGCTAGGATTCGAGTTACATGAACAAGGGCCAAACCAACCACCCAAGAATGGAATCGTCGAGCGAAAACACTTGACAACCTCCTAGAAGCAGCTTTTCTTGCCACCAGACCTTTCTCCATCAATTAGGAATCTGATGCCGTCATTAAACACATTCCTTAAATTGTAGCCATTTGTTGAGTGTTTTTTTGGTGTCTAATCCGCATATATATCACCATTGCCCTTGCTTTTCTTAACTGTATATCTCTTAAATGTCAACATATACACGTGTGGTTTAGTTTACGAAGATTTTTCAATGCCGAGAACCTCGATCAGAGAGTAAAAAAGGCGTAAGGTTCACAATGGTGTAAAATTAAAATGGGATATACCGGGCTAGGATTCGTGTTACAGGAACAAGGGCCAAACCAACCACCCAAGAGTGGAATCGTCGAGCGAAAACACTTGACAACCTCCTAGAAGCAGCTTTTCTTCCCACCAGACCTTTCTCCATCAATTAGAAATCTCATGCCGTCACTAAACACATTCCTTAAATTGTAGTCATTTGTTGAGTGTTTTTTTTTGTGTTTAATCCGCATATATATTACTATTGCCCTTGATTTTCTTTACTGTATATCTCTTAAATGTCAACATATACACGTGTGATTTAGTTTACGAAGATTTTTCAATGCCGAGAACCTCTATCAGAGAGTAAAAAAGGCGTAAGGTTCACAATTGTTTAAAATTAAAGTGGGATATACCGGGCTAGGATGCGAGTTACAGGAACAAGGGCCAAACCAACCACCCAAGAATGAAATCGTCGAGCGAAAACACTTGACAACCTCCTAGAAGCAGCTTTTCTTGCCACCAGACCTTTATCCATCAATTAGGAATCTGATGCCGTCACTAAACACATTCCTTAAATTGTAGCCATTTTTTGGGGGTTTTTTTTTGTCTAATCCGCATATATATCACCATTGCCCATGATTTTCTTCACTTTATATTTCTTAAATGTCAATATATACACGTGTGATTTAGTTTAGGAAGATTTTTCAATGTCGGGAACCTCGATCAGAGAGTAAAAAAGGCGTAAGGTTCACAATGGTTTAAAATTAAAGTGGAATATATCGGGCTAGCATTCGAGTTAAACGAACAAGGGCCAAACCAACCACCTAAGAATGGAATCGTCGAGCGAGAACACATTACAACCTCCTAGAAGCAGCTTTTATTGCCACTAGACCTTTCTCCATCAATTAGAAATCTGATGCCGTCACTAAACACATTCCTTAAATTGTAGCCATTTGTTGAGTGTTTTTTTTGGTGTTTAATCCGCATATATATTACTATTGCCCTTGATTTTCTTTGCTGTATATCTCTTAAATGTCAACATATACACGTGTGATTTAGTTTACGAAGATTTTTCAATGCCGAGAACCTCTATCAGAGAGTAAAAAAGGCGTAAGGTTCACAATGGTTTAAAATTAAAGTGGGATATACCGGGCTAGGATTCGAGTTACAGGAACAAGGGCCAAACCAACCACCCAAGAATGGAATCCTCGAGCGAAAACACTTCACAACCTCCTAGAAGCAGCTTTTCTTGCCACCAGACCTTTCTCCATCAATGCGGAATATGATGCCGTCATTAAACACATTCCTTAAATTGTAGCCATTTGTTGAGTGTTTTTTTTTGTGTCTAATCCGCATATATATCACCATTGCCCTTGCTTTTCTTAACTGTATATCTCTTAAATGTCAACATATACACGTGTGGTTTAGTTTACGAAGATTTTTCAATGCCGAGAACCTCGATCAGAGAGTAAAAAAGGCGTAAGGTTCACAATGGTGTAAAATTACAATGGGATATACCGGGCTAGGATTCGTGTTACAGGAAAAAGGGCCAAACCAACCACCCAAGAGTGGAATCGTCGAGCGAAAACACTTGACAACCTCCTAGAAGCAGCTTTTCTTCCCACCAGACCTTTCTCCATCAATTAGAAATCTGATGCCGTCACTAAACACATTCCTTAAATTGTAGCCATTTGTTGAGTGTTTTTTTTCGTGTTTAATCCGCATATATATTACTATTGCCCTTGATTTTCTTTACTGTATATCTCTTAAATGTCAACATATACACGTGTGATTTAGTTTACGAAGATTTTTCAATGCTTAGAACCTCTATCAGAGAGTAAAAAAGGCGTAAGGTTAACAATGGTTTAAAATTAAAGTGGGATATACCGGGCTTGGATTCGAGTTACAGGAACAAAGGCCAAACCAACCACCCAAGAATGGAATCGTCGAGCGAAAACACTTGACAACCTCCTAGAAGCAGCTTTTCTTGCCACCAGACCTTTATCCATCAATTAGGAATCTGATGCCGTCACTAAACACATTCCTTAAATTGTAGCCCTTTTTTAGGGGTTTTTTTTTGTCTAATCCGCATATATATCACCATTGCCCATGATTTTCTTCACTTTATATATCTTAAATGTCAATATATACACGTGTGATTTAGTTTAGGAAGATTTTTCAATGCCGAGAACCTCGATCAGAGAGTAAAAAATGCGTAAGGTTCACAATGGTTTAAAATTAAAGTGGAATATACCGGGCTAGCATTCGAGTTAAAGGAACAAGGGCCAAACCAACCACCTAAGAATGGAATCGTCGAGCGAGAACACCTTACAACCTCCTAGAAGCAGCTTTTATTGCCACTAGACCTTTCTCCATCAATTAGAAATCTAATGCCGTCACTAAACACATTCCTTAAATTGTAGCCATTTGTTGAGTGTTTTTTTTGGTGTTTAATCCGCATATATATTACTATTGCCCTTGATTTTTTTTGCTGTATATCTCTTAAATGTCAACATATACACGTGTGATTTAGTTTACGAAGATTTTTCAATGCCGAGAACCTCTATCAGAGTGTAAAAAAGGCGTAAGGTTCACAATGGTTTAAAATTAAAGTGGGATATATCGGGCTAGCATTCGAGTTAAAGGAACAAGGGCCAAACCAACCACCTAAGAATGGAATCGTCGAGCGAGAACACCTTACAACCTCCTAGAAGCAGCTTTTATTGCCACTAGACCTTTCTCCATCAATTAGAAATCTGATGCCGTCACTAAACACATTCCTTAAATTGTAGCCATTTGTTGATTGTTTTTTTTGGTGTTTAATCCGCATATATATTACTATTGCCCTTGATTTTTTTTGCTGTATATCTCTTAAATGTCAACATATACACGTGTGATTTAGTTTACGAAGATTTTTCAATGCCGAGAACCTCTATCAGAGAGTAAAAAAGGCGTAAGGTTCACAATGGTTTAAAATTAAAGTGGGATATACCGGGCTAGGATTCGAGTTACAGGAATAAGGGCCAAACCAACCACCCAAGAATGGAATCCTCGAACGAAAACACTTCACAACCTCCTAGAAGCAGCTTTTCTTCCCACCAGACCTTTCTCCATCAATTAGGAATATGATGCCGTCATTAAACACATTCCTTAAATTGTAGCCATTTGTTGAGTGTTTTTTTTGTGTCTAATCCGCATATATATCACCATTGCCCTTGTTTTTCTTAACTGTATATCTCTTAAATGTCAATATATACACGTGTGGTTTAGTTTACGAAGATTTTTCAATGCCGAGAACCTCGATCAGAGAGTAAAAAAGGCGTAAGGTTCACAATGGTGTAAAATTAAAATGGGATATACCGGGCTAGGATTCCTGTTAAAGGAACAAGGGCCAAACCAACCACCCAAGAGTGGAATCGTCGAGCGAAAACACTTGACAACCTCCTAGAAGCAGCTTTTCTTCCCACCAGACCTTTCCCCATCAATTAGAAATCTGATGCCGTCACTAAACACATTCCTTAAATTGTTGCCATTTGTTGAGTGTTTTTTTTTCGTGTTTTATCCGCAAATATATTACTATTGCCCTTGATTTTCTTGACTGTATATCTCTTAAATGTCAACATATACACGTGTGATTTAGTTTACGAATGTTTTTCAATGCCGAGAACCTCTATCAGAGAGTAAAAAGGCGTAAGGTTCACAATGGTTTAAAATTATAGTGGGATATACCGGGCTAGGATTCGAGTTACAGGAACAAGGGCCAAACCAACCACCCAAGAATGGAATCGTCGAGCGAAAACACTTGACAACCTCCTAGAAGCAGCTTTTCTTGCCACCAGACCTTTATCCATCAATTAGGAATCTGATGCCGTCACTAAACACATTCCTTAAATTGTAGCCATTTTTTAGGGGTTTTTTTTGTCTAATCCGCATATATATCACCATTGCCCATGATTTTCTTCACTTTATATTTCTTAAATGTCAATATATACACGTGTGATTTAGTTTAGGAAGATTTTTCAATGCCGAGAACCTCGATCAGAGAGTAAAAAAGGCGTAAGGTTCACAATGGTTTAAAATTAAAGTGGAATATACCGGGCTAGCATTCGAGTTAAAGGAACAAGGGCCAAACCAACCACCTAAGAATGGAATCGTCGAGCGAGAACACCTTACAACCTCCTAGAAGCAGCTTTTATTGCCACTAGACCTTTCTCCATCAATTAGAAATCTAATGCCGTCACTAAACACATTCCTTAAATTGTAACCATTTGTTGAGTGTTTTTTTTGGTGTTTAATCCGCATATATATTACTATTGCCCTTGATTTTCTTTACTGTATATCTCTTAAATGTCAACATATACACGTGTGATTTAGTTTACGAAGATTTTTCAATGCCGAGAACCTCTATCAGAGAGTAAAAAAGGCGTAAGGTTCACAATGGTTTAAAATCAAAGTGGGATATACCGGGCTAGGATTCGAGTTACAGGAACAAGGGCCAAACCAACCACCCAAGAATGGAATCGTCGAGCGAAAACACTTGACAACCTCCTAGAAGCAGCTTTTCTTGCCCCCAGACCTTTATCCATCAATTAGGAATCTGATGCCGTCACTAAACACATTCCTTAAATTGTAGCCATTTTTTTAGGGGTTTTTTTTTGTCTAATCCGCATATATATCACCATTGCCCATGATTTTCTTCACTTTATATCTCTTAAATGTCAATATATACACGTGTGATTTAGTTTAGGAAGATTTTTCAATGCCGAGAACCTCGATCAGAGAGTAAAAAAGGCGTAAGGTTCACAATGGTTTAAAATTAAAGTGGAATATACCGGGCTAGCATTCGAGTTAAAGGAACAAGTGCCAAACCAACCACCTAAGAATGGAATCGTCGAGCGAGAACACCTTACAACCTCCTAGAAGCAGCTTTTATTGCCACTAGACCTTTCTCCATCAATTAGAAATCTGATGCCGTCACTAAACACATTCCTTAAATTGTAGCCATTTGTTGAGTGTTTTTTTTGGTGTTTAATCCGCATATATATTACTATTGCCCTTGATTTTTCTGTACTGTATATCTCTTAAATGTCAACATATACACGTGTGATTTAGTTTACGAATATTTTTCAATGCTGAGAGCCTCGATCAGAGAGTAAAAGAGGCGTAAGGTTCACAATGGTGTAAAATTAAAATGGGATATACCAGGCTAGGATTCGAGTTACAGGAACAAGGGCCAAACCAACCACCCAAGAATGGAATCGTCGAGCGAAAACACTTGATAACCTCCTAGAAGCAGCTTTTCTTCCCACCAGACCTTTCTCCATCTATTAGGAATCTTATGCCGTCACTAAACACATTCCTTAAATTGTAGCAATTTGTTGAGTGTTTTTTTGTGTCTAATCTGCATATATATCACCATTGCCCTTGATTTTCTTGACTGTATATCTCTTAAATGTCAACATATACACGTCTGATTTAGTTTACGAAGATTTTTCTATGCCGAGAACCTCGATCAGAGAGTAAAAAAGGTGTAGGGTTCACAATGGTGTAAAATTAAAATGGGATATACTGGGCTAGGATTCGAGTTACAGGAACAAGGGCTAAACCAACCACCCAAGAACGGAATCGTCAAGCGAAAACATTTGACAACCTACTAGAAACAACTCTTCTTGCCACCAAACCTTTCTCCATCAATTAGGATTCTGATGCCGTCACTAAACACATTCCTTAAATTGTGGCAATTTGTTGAGTGATTTTTTTTGGTGTCTAATCCGTATATATATCACAATTGCCCTTGATTTTCTTGACTGTATATATCTTAAATGACAACATATACACGTGTGATTTAGTTTACGAAGATTTTTCAATGCCGAGAACCTTGATCAGAGAGTAAAAAATGCGTATGGTTCACTTAGGTGTAAAATTAAAATGGGATATACCGGGCAAGGATTCGAGTTACATGAACAAGGGCCAAACCAACCAACCAATAATGGAATCATCAAGCAAAAACACTTGACAACCTCCTAGAAGCAGCTTTTCTTGCCACCAGACCTTTATCCATCAATTAGGAATCTGATGCCGTCACTAAACACATTCCTTAAATTGTAGCCATTTTTAGGGGTTTTTTTTTGTCTAATCCGCATATATATCACCATTGCCCGTGATTTTCTTCACTTTATATTTCTTAAATGTCAATATATACACGTGTGATTTAGTTTAGGAAGATTTTTCAATGTCGAGAACCTCGATCAGAGAGTAAAAAAGGCATAAGGTTCACAATGGTTTAAAATTAAAGTGGAATATACCGGGCTAGCATTCGAGTTAAAGGAACAAGGGCCAAATCAACCACCTAAGAATGGAATCGTCGAGCGAGAACACCTTACAACCTCCTAGAAGCAGCTTTTATTGCCACTAGACCTTTCTCCATCAATTAGAAATCCGATGCCGTCACTAAACACATTCCTTAAATTGTAGCCATTTGTTGAGTGTTTTTTTTGGTGTTTAATCCGCATATATATTACTATTGCCCTTGATTTTCTTTACTGTATGTCTCTTAAATGTCAACATATACACGTGTGATTTAGTTTACGAAGATTTTTCAATGCTGAGAACCTTGATCAGAGAGTAAAAGAGGCGTAAGGTTCACAATGGTGTAAAATTAAAATGGGATATACCAGGCTAGGATTCGTGTTACAGGAACAAGGGCCAAACCAACCACCCAAGAATGGAATCGTCGAGCGAAAACACTTGACAACCTCTTAGAAGCAGCTTTTCTTCCCACCAGACCTTTCTCCGTCTATTAGGAATCTGATGCCGTCACTAAACACATTCCTTAAATTGTAGCTGTCACACCCCAATTTCCACGTGTCACCGGTGGGCCCGGTGGGGGAGTATCGTGACGTGGCTGGCAACGTAATAGTCAAACAACACAATATAATAATGCACAGCGGAAGCAAATTTAAAATAAGATACAACCGAATTTATTTATTGTAAACAAAGTCACAATTATCCGGTGTTTATCCACAGTAGGATCGAATTAAAAACATTGTTTATGGTTCAACAGACTTCGGCATCTTTAAGTTTGCGAGACTTCTAATGATGCTTAGGAGAATCCCAGCCTATTTCGCCTAGTACCTGCATTTAATCTTTTTGGGAAAATACGTCAGTTTACACTGGTAAATACATTCAACTGACTCATTTTATAAAATGATTGAAAATTGGTTTGGATGCACATGGCAAAAACATTTTATTTAACTTGGGAGAATTATTTAATATTATAATCTTGTGAACGATTTACATGTTACTTATGCGTTCAGTAGCCCGGAACGTATCCGGGTTAAAGATCAATAGACACACCACTTAAAGTGAGTTATACACGGGAGTACGCCTACACCCCGTGCTCAGGTCGTGGCTATCTCGTAAGATAATGCCGAGGATATCCGGGACATGGTCATTAACCTCCCAAAGGCTGTAAAGTAAACACATCTGTTTAAAACGAGCCGATCAAATTATTCAATTAACCACCCAACGATGGAAGATTTGATGCCCGATCAAGTGGTACGCTATGTACCGTAACCCAAGCCCGTATAGGGAAAATAAGTTAAAAGTATTTACCTTGATGCAAAGTATAGTCACAATAATCAAATAGCAGGTAGCTTTTACTGTTTCTCCTAATCTGGAACGAAGGTTAAATATAACCTATTAGAATCCTAGTGGGTCTTTAATTATGCTTAAGCTTAGACCGGCTAGTTTCAAAGATACGGTTCGTACGCACTATTAAGCGAAGACCGGATAGAATGTGATTCAGACCCGACAAGTTTGAAGACTTTTTTAATATGGGTCTATTATTCACATTCTGGATTTTGAGATAAAACCGATAAGGTTTGACCCGTTTCGGCTAATTTATGTAAACTTGTTACATAAACCGAGCCGAACGCGTAATATGCGTAACGGGTATCCGTAAGAGCCATATACAGGTTTCCTAAGTTAATATGCTTCAAATATGTTGTGACATCAGTAAGATGTCTTTTGTTATGCCCCGAACTAATTTAAACACAAACTATGCCCCGTAGGGGTAGTTTGGTCATTTTAAAGTTTGTAAAAGCGTTTATATGTTCAACTGAGTTACAGGTCTGATGTAAACAGCAACATACTCTTTTTGATGGGTTATAACAGTAGGCTAAGTCATATATGTGAAATTTATCATATTTAACCAAACTATGCCCCGTAGGGGTATTTTGGTAATTTCACATAAGCCGAAAAGCTCAAAAACGAAGTCTGAGTTTATCAACTTTTGCTTACTGTTAAAATATCATAATTTGCCTCATATATCAGTAGGTATCAACCCGGGTATGTCCAATATGATTCTAAGACATACTATGCGTTAAAAACGCTTATTACGGCGATTAAAGGCCATTACCGGGTTCGATACTTAAATCTGACATTTTTATATTTCCAAAAGGCTTAGAATAATTTATTTATCATAATTAATCAGTAGCAAAAGGTTTGGAATCGTTTAGATGTGTAAATCTCATTTTATGGCCCGTAAGGGCAAAACGACAATTACCGAATTAAGCCTACGACTATGAGTTATGCTCAGCCTAAAATTAATTAAAAATCTTTAAAAATCCTTAAATAATATATTATATCAGTGGGTAAAAGACTTGATACCAAAAAGTATGTTTAACTAGGCTATATGCTAATTACGCCATTATGTTAACATAAAGCATTAGTTTTGCGATATTGAGCATAACTCTTAACCTACAAGTCAAACTGATGTCAAACTTTGCATGCAAGTCTATTTATCAGTAACTAAGGTTTCTACACTTTTACATTTTCATAAATCATGTTTTAAGGTAATAAGGGCATAACGGTCAACGTATGAGCAATTAACGGAAATATGCATATTAATTGGATATCTAGTGAACCAAGGTGTATGATCACAGAGGGTTGTTCTAACATGTATCCTAATCCAATTAAAGCTCTGAGGCATTTCTAAAATATGCCCAAACGGGTCAGAACTGAAAGTTAACCGAAAAGTCAAACTATGTGACTTTCGGTTCCGAACCGGGTCTAAACAGGAAATAGTCGGGTTGAACATGTTGAGACATGTTCTTACACTTATTTCTAAGTTATAACAATGTTCAAACAGGTTACAAATGTTCTAGATAGCTAATTATGCATAAATGACATTTTAAGCAATATGTTGACTTTTTAAGTAAATGTTTGACCCGACATTTGACCTGCTTAGGATGGTGATCAGGGGAAACCCTTTTGGGGTTTTATTACCCACATAAATACCATTCTAAAACTACATTTAATTCGAGATAAGACTGAGTCATTAGTGACTAATCTCGAAGTCAAACCGTAATTACGACGGTTTGACTTTTAGCTAATTAACTAAGCTAAACACAACCAAATAAGAACTAGCAGACTTACAATAGTCCAATGCACGACTTATGATCAGAAGGGAGAGTTCCTATGCTCCAGGATGCTCCAAAGATCAAATGCAAGTGTGAAGAAATGTGGTTGCATCAAGTGGCCTTATATAGTGCTTGGATCCACCACAACTAATGGACAACTAACTCTAGGACCATCCACAACCATTCAACACTTGTCCTAGTGCTCTAGGATAGTTTAGGGGTCTTTTATAACTGATAAAAACCAGTTTAATCGGTCACAATCGCGAAAGACAGCCAACAGCAGGTTTCTGGTCGCTGGGCATCAGCTAGCGCACCGTTACGCTACAGATGTAGCGGTGCGCTAGCCCGCAATAGAGGGCCGGTTGACTTAATGTGGTAGCGCACCGTTACGCTACGTATGTAGCGGTGCGCTACCTCTTCTCAGAGGCTGATTCCTTGTTGTTTGTTGGTGTTTCGAACATGTAATCCACTTGCACGATTTTTAGCCATTCTTTTACATGGAGGGGCCTCTAATAAGTGTCTACTCCTGTACATTACCCTACCATGAACCTTTGTTGCAATAGAATGAACTTACAAGTCCCGAAAACAACGGTTTATCATTCTTTTCCTTCTTGGAATCAAATCATGCTTTTCAAGATCCATTATTGTAAACAAAATTCTGAATTGAGGGTATAAAAGATGTGTATAATATTTAATCGGTTCTTGGGATTTATAAATAAGGTCGTTCAGAGGTAACAGTTTAACATGACGTCACTTTAAATCCTGCCGAATCATCTTTATTAAATCCGGGTTTACAACGCGTTTTGTCTGACATGACACGTGTCGTTTTATTATTGAACCCGAAATTTTCGAGGTGTTACATCCTCACCCCCTTAAATAAATCTCGACCCGAGATTTACTGAAACAAGTAAGGGTACTTTTCTTTCATCGTGGATTCAACCTCCCACATGAAATCGGGACCTCTACGGGCATCCCATTTGACCTTTACAAAAGGTATATGCTTCCTTCGAAGCTTTCTTACCTGTCGATCTTCAATTGACACAGGTTTTTCCACAAACGTTAAGCTCTTATCTATTTGCACATCTGTATGTGGCATGACATGTGAATCGTCAGCGGAACATTTCTTTAGATTGCAGATGTGGAACACATTGTGAATTCCACTGAGCTCTTCTGGTAAGTTCAACTTGTAGGCAACTGACCCGACACGTTCGATAACCTCGAAAGGTCCTATGTATCTCGGGCTTAGTTTGCCTTTCTTACCAAACCGCATCACCCCTTTCCATGGTGACACTTTAAGTAGGACTTTGTCACCTACTTCGAAGTGAAAGTCCTTACGACTTGGATCCACGTAACTCTTCTGCCTATTCCGGGCAGCTTGGAGATTGTTACGAATCTGGACAATCTTGTCCGTCGTTTCGAACACGATCTCAGGTCCTGATAACTGGACTTCTCCAACTTCCGCCCAACAAACTGGCGATCTACACTTTCTACCGTATAATGCCTCAAAAGGCGCAGCCTTTATGCTGGTATGGTAGCTATTGTTGTAGGAGAATTCGATCAATGGTAGGTTCTTATCCCAGCTACCTTCCAATTCGATCGCACATGCACGTAGCATGTCCTCCAACGTTTGAATAGTACGCTCACTCTGACCGTCAGTCTGAGGATGGTAAGCCGTACTAAAGTTCAAACGTGTGCCCAAAGATTGCTGGAAACTCTTCCAAAAATGTGACGTGTACCTAGTATCCCTGTCAGAGATAATAGCTACAGGTATGCCATGTAGGGCTACAATCTTATCAACGTATAACTGGGCTAACATATCGGAGCTATAAGTCTCCTTGATGGGTAAGAAATGAGCTGACTTAGTCAGTCGGTCAACTATAACCCATATCGTATCATTTCCTTTCCTTGTCTTGGGTAACTTGGTAATAAAATCCATAGTTACCATTTCCCACTTCCACGTAGGAAGTTCAGGCTGTTGTAGCAAACCTGACGGTTTCTGATGCTCGGCTTTGACTTGCGCACATGTCAAGCATTTTGCTACATGGGCGGCTACAGACTTTTTCAAGCCTATCCACCAATAGTTTGCCTTTAAATCCTGGTACATCTTATCAGCTCCAAGATGAACGGAGTATTTGGAACTATGGGCTTCTTGGAGGATGACATCACGAAGTCCTCCAAAAATTGGAACCCATATTCGTCCGTTTAACCGTAAAATTCCGTCCTTGCTAAGAGTTAACTGCTCCTCAGTTACTCCTAACTTTTCATTAGGATAGTTAGCTTCCAACACAGCTTCCTTCTGTGCAGCTAACACCCTTTCTATCAAACTGTTCTTTATCTCCATACGCTTGGCGTTGATTCGAATGGGTTTAACCCTTTCCTTTCTGCTCAAGGCGTCAGCGACTACATTCGCTTTGCCGGGATGGTATTTGATTTCACAATCATAATCATTTAAGGTTTCCATCCAACGGCGTTGCCTCATGTTTAATTCTTTCTGGTTAAACAAATGCTGGAGGCTCTTGTGATCAGAAAAGATCACAAACTTGATTCCATAAAGATAATGCCTCCACAGTTTTAGTGCGAACACAACGGCACCCAATTCCAAGTCATGGGTGGTGTAATTCTTTTCGTGCACCTTTAACTGTCGTGATGCATAGGCAATAACCTTGCCTTTCTGCATAAGCACACACCCCATGCCAGTGTGTGATGCATCACAATAAACTACAAATTCTTCAGCGCCTTCAGGTAATGTAAGCACAGGAGCGTTGCTCAACTTTTATCTCAAAACATCGAAGGACTCTTGCTGCTTAGGGCCCCAAACGAACTTTACTTTCTTCTTGGTCAGGGAAGTTAGGGGTGCAGCAATCCTTGAAAATTTTTCAATGAAGCGTCTGTAATATCCTGCCAATCCCAGGAAGCTACGAATCTCCGTAGGCGTCTTTGGCTCTTGCCAATTCATAATAGCTTCAACTTTAGCGGGATCCACCTGGATACCATGCTCACTAACCACGTGTCCAAGGAATTGGACTTCTCGTAGCCAAAATTCACACTTAGAGAATTTGGCGTAGAGCTTCTCCTGACGTAGAAGTTTGAGAATACAACGAAGGTGTTTCTCGTGGTCAGCTTGATTCTTAGAATAAATAAGGATGTCATCGATGAAGACGATAACAAATTTATCTAAGTAAGGCTTGCAGACGCGATTCATGAGATCCATGAACGCGGCTGGTGCATTAGTGAGCCCAAAAGGCATCACTAGGAACTCGTAGTGACCGTAACGAGTCCTAAATGCAGTCTTGTGAACGTCTTCATCCTTAACCTTCAACTGATGGTAACCTGACCTCAGATCAATCTTTGAGAAGTAACTTGCCCCTTGAAGCTGATCGAACAAATCGTCGATCCTGGGCAATGGATATCTATTCTTGATCGTGACTTTATTAAGCTCGCGATAGTCGATGCACAGACGCATCGACCCATCCTTCTTCTTGACAAACAGGATTGGCGCTCCCCAAGGAGATGAACTAGGTCGAATGAAACCCTTAGCCAGCAATTCATCTAGCTGCGTCCGCAACTCCTTCATTTCTGTGGGTGCCAATCTGTATGGTGCCCTAGCAACTGGTGCCGCTCCGGGGATGATATCTATCCTGAATTCAACTTGTCTATCTGGTGGTAAACCAGGTAGATCTTCAGGAAACACTTCTGGGTAATCAGAAATGACAGGGATGTCTTCTAACTTCGGTTTGGGCTCATCAATAATCACCTGTGCCATGTAGATGACACACCCCTTCTTCAAACACTTGGAAGCCTTGAGCATAGTCACGTGCTCAGGTAGTCCATACTGGGTATCTCCCCGAATGGTAAGTGACTCACCATACGGAGTCTTTATCACTACTTGCTTCATGTTACAGACAATTTGGGCCTGGTTATGAGATAACCAGTCCATACCCAGAACTATGTCAAAACCGGCTAACTTAAACGGAAGTAGAGACAGAGGAAAAGAATGGTTCTTAATGGATATAACACATCCATCTAACACAGTAGAGACTGTTTCTATGGTACCATCTGCTAACTCTACCTCATAGTTTGCGTTTAAGGTTTTGACAGGTAAATTCAACAATTTACAAAACTTATGATCTACGAAAGACTTATCTGCGCCTGAATCAAAAAGTACTCTTGCAAAGACATCATTTACAAGGAAAGTACCTGTTATGACATTATCGTCCTGCACAGCTTCTTTCGCGTCCATTCTGAAGACTCTGGCATTAGTCTTCTTAGCCTCCTCAGGCTTCTTGTTGTATTTTGGGCAGTTGGTCTTGATGTGCCCCTTCTCATTGCAACGGTAGCACGTTGCGTCTTTCATCTTTTTGCAATCCAGGGTCTTATGGTCCGTGGACTTGCAAATTCCACAAGCAAATGATTTTGACTGAGTCTGAGAGCTTGACTCCAGTCTGCACTTTCCATAGTGCTGCTTCTTGCAAATTTTACACCTGGGCTTCTCATCAGACTTATGCCCATCCTTCCTCGACTCATATCCCTTTTTGTTATCACCGTTCCCACGGTGTTTCTTATTCGACCTTCGCGAACCATCATCTTCACGCTTCCTCTTCTCGGCATCCTTATTCCTCAGTGATCTCTGTCTGACCGCATCTAGAGTGAGGGATAAGGAAAGGTCAGTTACAGACCTGAAGGTAACTGGCCGAGAAGCTTTTACACTGGCCTTGATCTCGGGTTCTAAACCATCAATAAAGCGAGCGATTCTTTTTGGTTCCGGGGTTACCAGGTAGGGAACCAACCGGGACAGCGTATTGAAGCTTGTCAGATAAGCTTGACAGTCGAGGTTCTTCATCACCAACGATAGAAAGTCATATTCTATCTTTTCCACCTCATGTTGAGGGCAGAAATTATCCTTGATCAGGGCAATGAATTGATCCCACGACATGCTATACAACGGGATCTTTCCGGAGGCCTCCATCAGAGATCTCCACCATGCCAGTGCTTCACCCTTGAAGGATTGTGACACAAACTTAACTATATCCCTTTCAGCGCACCCGCTGATATCTACCACCGTGTCCATCTCGTCGAGCCATGTCATGCAATCGACGGCTCCTTTCTCCCCATTAAAATCCCGGGGCTTGCAAGATACGAAGTACTTGTATGAGCAACCCTTGTTACGGGTTTCTTGATGCAGTACTATATGCTGAGATGGGTCACTTTGACGGTTGGTGGATTGACGGTCATCACCATCTTTCTTGGGTCCATTCTTTTTGGGAGGAGGCTTGTTATGAGCCTCAGAATGTGTCCTGGGCTTTGAATGTGATGCAGAGTGGGTCCTACTCCGAGTACCACTGTATTCCTCATACTGTCTATCCAAAGCTTGTGTGATAGCGCTGTCTATGATTGCTTTTAGTTCAGCACCCGTTAACGTAATCTGGGCGTTCTCATTCGGCTCCACAGGATGGCTATTTATCTCATTTGAGTCAGCCATTTGAATTGAACTGTTGCAGAAAACAAGAACAATATTTTATTTGGGAGTTTATTATAGAATTACCCCTTAGGGTAATTCATTAACCATGGTAACAGAGTCCATATTTGGTTAACTTATTAATCGTATTAATTTAGGATTTCAATTAAAATTTATCCTAATTATAAACAATAACAATATATGTTAGCACATAAGGCTTAGTCACATGGACAGTTTAAATTATAAGCTATGATTTTAGAGAATCAAGGCTTTTAAGGTTTAAATATATTTTATTACCTTTTTCAGACAATGAGTCAAAGCTACAACTGTCTTTTGGCTCATGTAGAAATGAGCAAGGCCCGTAGGCATTATATTACCAACGTATGGTAGCATAGGATCATCTTAATTGATGATCTTAACCCATGATTCAGAGATCATATAATTGGGTTTGGAATCTTCTAAAGAATCCTTATACATATAAGAATGACATGTGATTTTAACAAATCACTTCTGCCAGGAGTGTTAACATGTTTTAAGATGTTAACAGGGATTTGAATCTTTTAAACAGGTCTTACCATTTTGGCCCGGTCTTATATTTGACACGAGGCTAGGTTTCACACTTTAAGATCCTTAATTAAATAATTACATAGGCAGATTAATTTAAAAGGAATGCTTTTAATTTATTTATTTCATTTGTAATTATTTATGCACAAAAAGGCAATCATGAAATTCATAGAAATAACATTCCATTAATTATACATAGGTTACATATTGCCCTAAACGGGTCTTTTCCAAACAACAAACTACCCATGTAGGGGTTTTAAACAAGTACTTGCCCACGTAGGGGCTTTAAGCAAACAAACTAGCCCACGCAGGGACCTTACAACTAAACATCATACCCTCATAGGGGTTAACGGAAAATGGAAAGATAGGCCCACGCAGGGGCTCAAACAAACATACAACACACATACCCACATAGGGGCTTAACAATCAAATACACCTACGCAGGGGCTTACACAGAAGATGGGAGGATTCAACGATCCTTTTTGTTCTTCCCCTTGATTAAGCCTACTAATCCTTGGAAGAATGTCTGCCTCTCCCTGCGGTCCTCATGAACTACCCGTTCAACTTGATTCAATCTTTGCAAGAGTTCTTCATGTTCGGGTGGTGAGAATCTAGGTGGCTGCGATTGAGCCCGGATGATGGGTCTAGGAGGTATCGAGTATCCCTGAGTCGGGTAACTCACCCCCCATGGGTCCCCATAGGGTCCTTGGGTGCTGTAGTTCGCTGCTACCATGTACGGATCAGCCTCCGCGTACCCATAGTCATGATGCGTTGGGGGTTCAAACGGGTTGTATCCCATGCCACTCGCATATGCCGGGATTGGGTTTTCAAATCCCATCGGTGGTGGCTGTAGTACAGCAGGGTTAGAGGGTCCACCCATTTGTGGGTCCTCCTGTCAATAAAGCATGAGATAACAATAACAAAATATAAAAATTAAAGGACAAAACAAAAACCGAAAAGTGGAATTTGTCCTATGTTATAAGTCTAGACTCGAAGGTTTAGATATGTGCAAATTGTGTAACTGAGATTAAACACAAAAGGCTAGTGTTTAATTCACTCAGTGTTGGCTCTGATACCAACCTGTCACACCCCGATTTCCACGTGTCACCGGTGGGCCCGGTGGGGGAGTATCGTGACGTGGTTGGCAACGTAATAGTCAAACAACACAATATAATAATGCACAGCGGAAGCAAATTTAAAATAAGATACAACCGAATTTATTTATTGTAAACAAAGTCACAATTATCCGGTGTTTATCCACAGTAGGATCGAATTAAAAACATTGTTTATGGTTCAACAGACTTCGGCATCTTTAAGTTTGCGAGACTTCTAATGATGCTTAGGAGAATCCCAGCCTATTTCGCCTAGTACCTGCATTTAATCTTTTTGGGAGAATACGTCAGTTTACACTGGTAAATACATTCAACTGACTCATTTTATAAAATGATTGAAAATTGGTTTGGATGCACATGGCATAAACATTTTTTTAACTTGGGAGAATTATTTAATATTATAATCTTGTGAACGATTTACATGTTACTTATGCGTTCAGTAGCCCGGAACGTATCCGGGTTAAAGATTAATAGACACACCACTTTAAGTGAGTTATACACGGGAGTACGCCTACACCCCGTGCTCAGGTCGTGGCTATCTCGTAAGATAATGCCGAGGATATCCGGGACATGGTCATTAACCTCCCAAAGGCTGTAAAGTAAACACATCTGTTTAAAACGAGCCGATCAAATTATTCAATTAACCACCCAACGATGGAAGATTTGATGCCCGATCAAGCGGTACGCTATGTACCGTAACCCAAGCCCGTATAGGGAAAATAAGTTAAAAGTATTTACCTTGATGCAAAGTATAGTCACAATAATCAAATAGCAGGTAGCTTTTACTGTTTCTCCTAATCTGGAACGAAGGTTAAATATAACCTATTAGAATCCTAGCGGGTCTTTAATTATGCTTAAGCTTAGACCGGCTAGTTTCAAAGATACGGTTCGTACGCACTATTAAGCGAAGACCGGATAGAATGTGATTTAGACCCGACAAGTTTGAAGACTTGTTTAATATGGGTCTATTATTCACATTCTGGATTTTGAGATAAAACCGATAAGGTTTGACCCGTTTCGGCTAATTTATGTAAACTTGTTACATAAACCGAGCCGAACGCGTAATATGCGTAACGGGTATCCGTAAGAGCCATATACAGGTTTCCTAAGTTAATATGCTTCAAATATGTTGTGACATCAGTAAGATGTCTTTCGTTATGCCCCGAACTAATTTAAACACAAACTATGCCCCGTAGGGGTAGTTTGGTCATTTTAAAGTTTGTAAAAGCGTTTATATGTTCAACTGAGTTACAGGTCTGATGTAAACAGCAACATACTCTTTTTGATGGGTTATAACAGTAGGCTAAGTCATATATGTGAAATTTATCATATTTAACCAAACTATGCCCCGTAGGGGTATTTTGGTAATTTCACATAAGCCGAAAAGCTCAAAAACGAAGTCTGAGTTTATCAACTTTTGCTTACTGTTAAAATATCATAATTTGCCTCATATATCAGTAGGTATCAACCCGGGTATGTCCAATATGATTCTAAGACATACTATGCGTTAAAAACGCTTATTATGGCGATTAAAGGCCATTACCGGGTTCGATACTTAAATCTGACATTTTTATATTTCCAGAAGGCTTAGAATAATTTATTTATCATAATTAATCAGTAGCAAAAGGTTTGGAATCGTTTAGATGTGTAAAACTCATTTTATGGCCCGTAAGGGCAAAACGACAATTACCGAATTAAGCCTACGACTATGAGTTATGCTCAGCCTAAAATTAATTAAAAATCTTTAAAAATCCTTAAATAATATATTATATCAGTGGGTAAAAGACTTGATACCAAAAAGTATGTTTAACTAGGCTATATGCTAATTACGCCATTATGTTAACATAAAGCATTAGTTTTGCGATATTGAGCATAACTCTTAACCTACAAGTCAAACTGATGTCAAACTTTGCATGCAAGTCTATTTATCAGTAACTAAGGTTTCTACACTTTTACATTTTCATAAATCATGTTTTAAGGTAATAAGGGCATAACGGTCAACGTATGAGCAATTAACGGAAATATGCATATTAATTGGATATCTAGTGAACCAAGGTGTATGATCACAGAGGGTTGTTCTAACATGTATCCTAATCCAATTAAAGCTCTGAGGCATTTCTAAAATATGCCCAAACGGGTCAGAACTGAAAGTTAACCGAAAAGTCAAACTATGTGACTTTCGGTTCCGAACCGGGTCTAAACAGGAAATAGTCGGGTTGAACATGTTGAGACATGTTCTTACACTTATTTCTAAGTTATAACAATGTTCAAACAGGTTACAAATGTTCTAGATAGCTAATTATGCATAAATGACATTTTAAGCAATATGTTGACTTTTTAAGTAAATGTTTGACCCGACATTTGACCTGCTTAGGATGGTGATCAGGGGAAACCCTTTTGGGGTTTTATTACCCACATAAATACCATTCTAAAACTACATTTAATTCGAGATAAGACTGAGTCATTAGTGACTAATCTCGAAGTCAAACCGTAATTACGACGGTTTGACTTTTAGCTAATTAACTAAGCTAAACACAACCAAATAAGAACTAGCAGACTTACAATAGTCCAATGCACGACTTATGATCAGAAGGGAGAGTTCCTATGCTCCAGGATGCTCCAAAGATCAAATGCAAGTGTGAAGAAATGTGGTTGCATCAAGTGGCCTTATATAGTGCTTGGATCCACCACAACTAATGGACAACTAACTCTAGGACCATCCACAACCATTCAACACTTGTCCTAGTGCTCTAGGATAGTTTAGGGGTCTTTTATAACTGATAAAAACCAGTTTAATCGGTCACAATCGCGAAAGACAGCCAACAGCAGGTTTCTGGTCGCTGGGCATCAGCTAGCGCACCGTTACGCTACAGATGTAGCGGTGCGCTAGCCCGCAATAGAGGGCCGGTTGACTTAATGTGGTAGCGCACCGTTACGCTACGTATGTAGCGGTGCGCTACCTTTTCTCAGAGGCTGATTCCTTGTTGTTTGTTGGTGTTTCGAACATGTAATCCACTTGCACGATTTTTAGCCATTCTTTTACATGGAGGGGCCTCTAATAAGTGTCTACTCCTGTACATTACCCTACCATGAACCTTTGTTGCAATAGAATGAACTTACAAGTCCCGAAAACAACGGTTTATCATTCTTTTCCTTCTTGGGATCAAATCATGCTTTTCAAGATCCATTATTGTAAACAAAATTCTGAATTGAGGGTATAAAAGATGTGTATAATATTTAATCGGTTCTTGGGATTTATAAATAAGGTCGTTCAGAGGTAACAGTTTAACATGACGTCACTTTAAATCCTGCCGAATCATCTTTATTAAATCCGGGTTTACAACGCGTTTTGTCTGACATGACACGTGTCGTTTTATTATTGAACCCGAAATTTTCGAGGTGTTACAGTAGCCATTTGTTGAGTGTTTTTTTTTGGGTGTCTAATCCGCATATATATCACCATTGCCCTTGATTTTCTTGACTGTATATATCTTAAATGTCAACATATACACGTGTGATTTAGTTTACAAAGATTTTTCAATGCCGAGAACCTTGATCAGAGAGTAAAAAAGGCGTAAGGTTCACAATGGTGTAAAACTAAAATGGGATATACCGGGCTAGGATTCGAGTTACATGAACAAGGGCCAAACCAACCACCCAAGATTGGAATCGTCAAGCGAAAACACTTGACAACCTCCTAGAATTAGCTTTTCTTGCCACCAGACCTTTCTACATCAATTAGGAATCTGATGTCGTCACTAAGCACGTTCCTTAAATTGTAGCCATTTCTTTTGTGTTTTTTTTGGTGTCTAATCCGCATATATATCACCATTGCCCTTGATTTTCTTGACTATATATATCTTAAATGTCAACCTATACACGTGTGATTTAGTTTACAAAGATTTTTCAATGCTGAGAACCTCGATCAGAGAGTAAAAAAGGCGTAAGGTTCACAATGGTGTAAAATTAAAATGGGATATACCGGGCTAGGATTCGAGTTACAGGAACAAGGGCCAAACCAACCACCCAAGAATGAAATCGTCGAGCGAAAACACTTGACAACCTCCTAGAAGCAGCTATTCTTGCCACCAGACCTTTATCCATCAATTAGGAATCTGATGCCGTCACTAAACACATTCCTAAAATTGTAGGCATTTTTTTAGGGGTTTTTTTTTTCTAATCCGCATATATATCACCATTGCCCATGAGTTTCTTCACTTTATATCTCTTAAATGTCAATATATACACGTGTGATTTAGTTTAGGAAGATTTTTCAATGCCGAGAACCTCGATCAGAGAGTAAAAAAGGCGTAAGGTTCACAATGGTTTAAAATTAAAGTGGAATATATCGGGCTAGCATTCGAGTTAAAGGAACAAGGGCCAAACCAATCACACAAGAATGGAATCGTCGAGCGAGAAAACCTTACAACCTCCTAGAAGCAGCTTTTATTGCCACTAGACCTTTCTCCATCAATTAGAAATCTGATGCCGTCACTAAACACATTCCTTAAATTGTAGCCATTTGTTGAGTATTTTTTTGGTGTTTAATCCGCATATATATTACTATTGCCCTTGATTTTCTTTACTGTATATCTCTTAAATGTCAACATATACACGTGTGATTTAGTTTACGAAGATTTTTCAATGCTGAGAACCTCGATCAGAGAGTAAAAGAGGCGTAAGGTTCACAATGGTGTAAAATTAAAATGGGATATACCAGGCTAGGATTCGAGTTACAGGAACAAGGGCCAAACCAACCACCCAAGAATGGAATCGTCGAGCGAAAACACTTGACAACCTCCTAGAAGCAGCTTTTCTTCCCACCAGACCTTTCTCCATCTATTAGGAATCTGATGCCGTCACTAAACACAATCCTTAAATTGTAGCCATTTGTTGAGTGTTTTTTTGTGTCTAATATGCATATATATCACCATTGCCCTTGATTTTCTTGACTGTATATCTCTTAAATGTCAACATATACACGTCTGATTTAGTTTACGAACATTTTTCAATTCCGAGAACCTCGATCACAGAGTAAAAAAGGTGTAGGGTTCACTATGGTGTAAAATTAAAATGGGATATACTGGGCTAGGATTCGAGTTACAGGAACAAGGGCTAAACCAACCACCCAAGAACGGAATCGTCAAGCGAAAACATTTGACAACCTACTAGAAACAACTCTTCTTGCCACCAAACCTTTCTCCATCAATTAGGAATCTTATGCCGTCACTAAACACATTCCTTAAATTGTAGCCATTTGTTAAATGTTTTTTTTTGTGTCTAATCTGCATATATATCACCATTGCCCTTGATTTTCTTGACTGTATATCTCTTAAATGTCAACATATACACGTCTGATTTAGTTTACGAAGATTTTTCAATGCCGAGAACCTCTATCAGAGAGTAAAAAAGGCGTAAGATTCACAATGGTTTAAAATTAAAGTGGGATATACCGGGCTAGGATTCGAGTTACAGGAAAACAAGGGCCAAACCAACCACCCAAGAATGGAATCGTCGAGCGAAAACACTTGACAACCTCCTAGAAGCAGCTTTTCTTGCCACCAGACCTTTATCCATCAATTAGGAATCTGATGCCGTCACTAAACACATTCCTTAAATTGTAGCCATTTGTTGAGTGTTTTTTTTTGTGTCTAATCTGCATATATATCACTATTGCCCTTGATTTTCTTGACTGTATATCTCTTATATGTCAACATATACACGTCTGATTTAGTTTAGGAAGATTTTTCAATGCCGAGAACCTGATCAGAGAGTAAAAAGGCGTAAGGTTCACAATGGTTTAAAATTAAAGTGGAATATACCGGGCTAGCATTCGAGTTAAAGGAACAAGGGCCAAACCAACCACCCAAGAATGGAATCGTCGATCGAGAACACCTTACAACCTCCTAGAAGCAGCTTTTATTGCCACTAGACCTTTCTCCATCAATTAGAAATCTGATGCCGTCACTAAACGCATTCCTTATATTGTAGCCATTTGTTGAGTGTTTTTTTTTTTGGTGTTTAATCCGCATATATATTACTATTGCCCTTGATTTTCTTTACTGTATATCTCTTAAATGTCAACATATACACGTGTGATTTAGTTTACGAAGATTTTTCAATGCTGAGAACCTCGATCAGAGAGTAAAAGAGGTGTAAGGTTCACAATGGTGTAAAATTAAAATGGGATATACCAGGCTAGGATTCGAGTTACAGGAACAAGGGCCAAACCAACCACCCAAGAATGGAATCGTCGAGCGAAAACACTTGACAACCTCCTAGAAGCAGCTTTTCTTCCCACCAGACCTTTCTCCATCTATTAGGAATCTGATGCCGTCACTAAACACATTCCTTAAATTGTAGCCATTTTTTGAGTGTTTTTTTGTGTCTAATCTGCATATATATCACCATTGCCCTTGATTTTATTGACTGTATATCACTTAAATGTCAACGTATACACGTCTGATTTAGTTTGCGAAGATTTTTCAATGCCGAGAACCTCGATCAGAGAGTAAAAAACGCGTAGGGTTCACAATGGTGTAAAATTAAAATGGGATATACTGGGCTAGGATTCGAGTTACAAGAACAAGGGCTAAACCAACCACCCAAGAACGGAATCGTTAAGCGAAAACATTTGACAACCTACTAGAAACAACTCTTCTTGCCACCAAACCTTTCTCCATCAATTAGGAATCTGATGCCGTCACTAAACACATTCCTTAAATTGTAGCAATTTGTTGAGTGTTTTTTTTTGTCTCTATTCCGCATATATATCACAATTGCCCTTGATTTTCTTGACTGTATATATCTTAAATGACAACATACACACGTGTGATTTAGTTTACGAAGATTTTTCAATGCTGAGAACCTTGATCAGAGAGTAAAAAATGTGTATGGTTCACTTTGGTGTGAAATTAAAATGGGATATACCGGGCAAGGATTCGAGTTACATAAACAAGGGCCAAACCAACCACCCAATAATGGAATCATCAAGCAAAAACACTTGACAACCTCCTACAAGCAGTTTTTCTTGCCACTAGACCTTTCTCCATCAAGTAGGAATCAGATGCGGTCACTAAACACATTTCTTAAATTGTAGCCATTTCTTGAGTGTTTTTTTTGGTGTCTAATCCGCATATATATCACCATTTCCCTTGATTTTCTTGACTGTATATCTCTTAAATGTCAACATATACACGTGTGATTTAGTTTACGAAGATTTTTCAATGCCGAGAAGCTCGATCAGAGAGTAAAAAAGGCGTAAGGTTCACAATGGTGTAAAATTAAAATGAGATATACCGGGCTAGGATTCGAGTTACAGGAATAAGGGCCAAACCAACCACCCTAGAATGGAATCGTCAAGCCAAAACACTTGACAACCTCCTAAAAGCAGCTTTTCTTGCCACCAGACCTTTCTCCATCAATTAGGAATCTGATGCCGTCACCAAACACATTCCTTAAATTGTAGCCATTTGTTGAGTGTTTTTTTTTTGTGTGTAATCCGCATATATATCACCATTTCGCTTGATTTTTTTGACTGTATAAATCTTAAATGTCAACATATACACGTGTGATTTAGTTTACGAAGATTTGTCAATGTCGAGAACCTCCATCAGAGAGTAAAAAAGGCGTAAGGTTCACAATGGTGTAAAATTAAAATGGGATATACCGGGCTAGGATTCGAGTTACAGGAACAAGGGAAAAGCAACCACCCATGAATGGAATCGTCGAGCGAAAACACTTGACAACCTCCTAGAAGCAGCTTTTCTTGCCACCAGACCTTTCTCCATCAATTAGGAATCTGATGCCGTCATTAAACACATTCCTTAAATTGTAGCCATTTGTTGAGTGTTTTTTTGGTGTCTAATCCGCATATATATCACCATTGCCCTTGCTTTTCTTTACTGTATATCTCTTAAATGTCAACATATACACGTGTGGTTTAGTTTACGAAGATTTTTCAATGCCGATAACCTCGATCAGAGAGTAAAAAAGGCGTAAGGTTCACAATGGTGTAAAATTAAAATGGGATATACCAGGCTAGGATTCGAGTTACAGGAACTAGGGCCAAACCAACCACCAAAGAATGGAATCGTCGAGCGAAAATACTTGACAACCTCCTAGAAGCAGCTTTTCTTGCCACCAGACCTTTCTCCAACAATTGAATCTGATGCCGTCACTAAACACATTACTGAAATTGTAGCCATTTGTTGAGTGTTTTTTTTTTTGTGTCTAATCCGCAAATGTATCACCATTGCGCTTGATTTTTTTGACTGTATATATCTTAAATGTCAACATATACACGTGTGATTTAGTTTACGAAGATTTTTCAATGCCGAGAACCTCTATCAGAGAGTAAAAACGGCGTAAGGTTCACAATGGTTTAAAATTAAAGAGGGATATACCGGGCTAGCATTCGAGTTAAAGGAACAAGGGCCAAACCAACGACCCAAGAATGGAATCGTCGAGCGAAAACACTTGACTATCTCCTAGAAGCAGCTTTTATTGCCACTAGACATTTCTCCATCAATTAGAAATCTGATGCCGTCACTAAACACATTCCTTAAATTGTAGCCATTTGTTGAGTGTTTTTTTGGTGTTTAATCTGCATATATATTATTATTGCCCTTGATTTTCTTTAGTGTATATCTCTTAAATGTCAACATATACACGTGTGATTTAGTTTACGAAGATTTTTCAATGCTGAGAACCTCGATCAGAGAGTAAAAAAGGCGTAAGGTTCACAATGGTGTAAAATTAAAATGGGATATACCGGGCAAGGATTCGAGTTACAAGAACAAAGGCCAAGCCAACCACCCAATAATGGAATCGTCAAGCAAAAAACTTGACAAACTCCTAGAAGCAGCTTTTCTTGCCACCAGACCTTTCTCCGTCAATTAGGAATCTGATGCCGTCACTAAACACATTCCTTAAATTGTAGCCATTTGTTGAATGTTTTTTTTTTTTTTGGTGTCTAATCCGCATATATATCACCATTGCCCATGATTTTCTTGACTGTATATCTCTTAAATGTCAACACATACACGTGTGATTTAGTTTACGAAGATTTTTCGATGCCGAGAAGCTCGATCAGAGAGTAAAAAAGGCGTAAGGTTCACAATGGTGTAAAATTAAAATGGGATTTACCGGGCTAGGATTCGAGTTACAGGAACAAGGGCCAAACCAACCACCCTAGAATGGAATCGTCGAGCCAAAACACTTGACAACCTCCTAAAAGCAGCTTTTCTTACCACCAGACCTTTCTCCATCAATTAGGAATCTGATGCCGTCACCAAACACATTCCTTAAATTGTAGCCATTTGTTGAGTGTTTTTTTTTTGTGTGTAATCCGCATATATATCACTATTTCGCTTGATTTTTTTGACTGTATAAATCTTAAATGTCAACATATACACGTGTGATTTAGTTTACGAAGATTTGTCAATGTCGAGAACCTCTATCAGAGAGTAAAAAAGGCATAAGGTTCACAATGGTGTAAAATTAAAATGGGATATACCGGGCTAGGATTCGAGTTACAGGAACAAGGGAAAACCAACCACCCATGAATGGAATCGTCGAGCGAAAACACTTGGCAACCTCCTAGAAGCAGCTTTTCTTGCCACCAGACCTTTCTCCATCAATTAGGAATCTGATGCCGTCATTAAACACATTCATTAAATTGTAGCCATTTGTTGAGTGTTTTTTTGGTGTCTAATGCGCATATATATCACCATTGCCCTTGCTTTTCTTTACTGTATATCTCTTAAATGTCAACATATACACGTGTGGTTTAGTTTACGAAGATTTTTCAATGCCGATAACCTCGATCAGAGAGTAAAAAAGGCGTAAGGTTCACAATGGTGTAAAATTAAAATGGGATATACCAGGCTAGGATTCGAGTTACAGGAAGTAGGGCCAAACCAACCACCCAAGAATGGAATCGTCGAGCGAAAATACTTGACAACCTCCAAGAAGCAGCTTTTCTTGCCACCAGACCTTTCTCCAACAATTGAATCTGATGCCGTCACTATACATATTCCTGAAATTGTAGCCATTTGTTGAGTGTTTTTTTTTTGTGTCTAATCCGCAAATGTATCACCATTGCGCTTGATTTTTTTGACTGTATATATCTTAAATGTCAACATATACACGTGTGATTTAGTTTACGAAGATTTTTCAATGCCGAGAACCTCTATCAGAGAGTAAAAAAGGCGTAAGGTTCACAATGGTTTAAAATTAAAGTGGGATATACCGGGCTAGCATTCGAGTTAAAGGAACAAGGGCCAAACCAACGACCCAAGAATGGAATCGTCGAGCGAAAACACTTGACAACCTCCTAGAAGCAGCTTTTATTGCCACCAGACCTTTGTCCATCAATTAGAAATCTGATGCCGTCACTAAACACATTCCTTAAATTGTAGCCATTTGTTGAGTGTTTTTTTGGTGTTTAATCCGCATATATATTATTATTTCCCTTGATTTTCTTTAGTGTATATCTCTTAAATGTCAACATATACACGTGTGATTTAGTTTACGAAGATTTTTCAATGCTGAGAACCTCGATCAGAGAGTAAAAAAGGCGTAAGGTTCACAATGGTGTAAAATTAAAATGGGATATACCGGGCAAGGATTCGAGTTACAAGAACAAAGGCCAAACCAACCACCCAATAATGGAATCGTCAAGCAAAAACACTTGACAAACTCCTAGAAGCAGCTTTTCTTGCCACTAGACCTTTCTCCGTCAATTAGGAATCTGATGCCGTCACTAAACACATTCCTTAAATTGTAGCCATTTGTTGAATGTTTTTTTTTTTGGTGTCTAATCCGCATATATATCACCATTGCCCATGATTTTCTTGACTGTATATCTCTTAAATGTCAACACATACACGTGTGATTTAGTTTACGAAGATTTTTCAATGCCGAGAAGCTCGATCAGAGAGTAAAAAAGGCGTAAGGTTCACAATGGTGTAAAATTAAAATGGGATTTACCGTGCTAGGATTCGAGTTACAGGAACAAGGGCCAAACCAACCACCCTAGAATGGAATCGTCGAGCCAAAACACTTGACAACCTCCTAGAAGCAGCTTTTCTTGCCACCAGACCTTTCTCCATCAATTAGGAATCTGATGCCGTCACTAAACACATTCCTTAAATTGTAGCCATTTGTTGAGTGTTTTTTTTGTGTCTAATCCACATATATATCACCATTGCGCTTGATTTTTTTGACTGTATATATCTTAAATGTCAACATATACACGTGTGATTTAGTTTATGAAGAGTTTTCAATGCCGAGAACCTCTATCAGAGAGTAAAAAAGGCGTAAGGTTCACATTGGTGTAAAATTAAAATGGGAAATACCGGGCTAGGATTCGAGTTACAGGAACAAAGGAAAACCAACCTCCCATGAATCGAATCGTCGAGCGAAAACACTTGACAACCTCCTAGAAGCAGCTTTTCTTGCCACCAGACCTTTCTCTATCAATTAGGAATCTGATGCCATCACTAAACACATTCCTTAAATTGTAGCCATTTGTTTAGTGTTTTTTTGGTGTGTAATCCGCATATATATCACCATTGCCCTTGATTTTCTTGACTGTATATCTCTTAGATGTCAACATATACACGTGTGATTTAGTTTACGAAGATTTTTCAATGCCGCAACCCTCGATCAGAGAGTAAAAAAGGCGTAAGTTTCACAATGGTGTAAAATTAAAATGGGATATACAGGGCAAGAATTCGAGTTACGTGAACAAAGGCCAAACCAACCACCCAATAATGGAATCGTCGAGCCAAAACACTTGACAACCTCCTAGAAGCAGCTTTTCTTGCCACCAGACCTTTCTCCATCAATTAGGAATCTGATGCCGTCACTAAACACATTCCTTAAATTGTAGCCATTTGTTGAGTGTTTTTTTTGTGTCTAATCCACATATATATCACCATTGCGCTTGATTTTTTTGACTGTATATATCTTAAATGTCAACATATACACGTGTGATTTAGTTTATGAAGATTTTTCAATGCCGAGAACCTCTATCAGAGAGTAAAAAAGGCGTAAGGTTCACAATGGTGTAAAATTAAAATGGGATATACCGGCCTAGGATTCGAGTTACAGGAACAAGGGCAAAACCAACCACCCATCAATGGAATCGTCGAGCGAAAACACTTGACAACCTCCTAGAAGCAGTTTTTCTTGCCACCAGACCTTTCTCCATCAATTAGGAATCTGATGCCATCACTAAACACATTCCATAAATTGTAGCCATTTGTTGAGTGTTTTTTTGGTGTCTAATCCGCATATATATCACCATTGCCCTTGATTTTCTTGACGGTATATCTCTTAGATGTAAACATATACACGTGAGATTTAGTTTACGAAGATTTTTCAGTGCCGAAAACCTCGATCAGAGAATAAAAAAGGCGTAAGGTTTACAATGGTGTAAAATTAAAATGGGATATACCGGGCTAGGATTCGAGTTACAGGAACAAGGGCCAAACCAACCACCCAAGAATGGAATCGTTGAGCGAAAACACTTGACAACCTCCTAGAAGCAGCTTTTCTTGCCACCAGACCTTTCTCCATCAATTAGGAATCTGATGCCGTCATCAAAACACATTTCTTAAATTATAGCCATTTGTTGAGTGTTTTTTTGGTGTCTAATCCGCATATATATCACCATTGCCCATGATTTTTTTGACTGTATATATCTTAAATATCAACATATACACGTGTGATTTAGTTTACGAAGATTTTTCAATGCCGAGAACCTCTATCAGAGAGTAAAAAAGGCGTAAGGTTCACAATGGTTTAAAATTAAAGTGGGATATACCGGGCTAGCATTCGAGTTAAAAGAACATGGGCCAAACCAACGACCCAAGAATGGAATCGTCGAGCGAAAACACTTGACAACATCCTAGAAGCAGCTTTTATTGCCACTAGACCTTTCTCCATCAATTAGAAATCTGATGCCGTCACTAAACACATTCCTTAGATTGTAGCCATTTGTTGAGTGTTTTTTTGGGGTTTAATCCGCATATATATTACTATTGCCCTTGATTTTCTTTAGTGTATATCTCTTAAATGTCAACATATACACGTGTGATTTAGTTTACGAAGATTTTTCAATGCTGAGAACCTCGATCAGAGAGTAAAAAAGGCGTAAGGTTCACAATGGTGTAAAATTAAAATGGGATATACCGGGCAAGGATTCGAGTTACATGAACAAAGGCCAAACCAACCACCCAATAATGGAATCGTCAAGCAAAAACACTTGACAACCTCCTAGAAGCAGCTTTTCTTGCCACCAGTCCTTTCTCCATCAATTAGGAATCTGATGCCGTCACTAAACACATTCCTTAAATTGTAGCCATTTGTTGAGTGTTTTTTTTGGTGTCTAATCCGCATATATATATCACCATTGCCCTTGATTTTCTTGACTGTATAGCTTTTAAATGTCAACACATACACGTGTGATTTAGTTTACGAAGATTTTTCAATGCCGGGAAGCTCGATCAGAGAGTAAAAAAGGCGAAGGTTCACAATGGTGTAAAATTAAAATGGGATTTACCGGGCTAGGATTCGAGTTACAGGAATAAGGGCCAAACCAACCACCCTAGAATGGAATCGTCGAACCAAAACACTTTACAACCTCCTAGAAGCAGCTTTTTTTACCACCAGACCTTTCTCCATCAATTAGGAATCTGATGCCGTCACTAAACACATTCCTTAAATTGTAGCCATATGTTGAGTGTTTTTTTTGTGTATAATCCGCATATATATCACCATTGCGGTTGATTTTTTTGACTGTATATATCTTAAATGTCAACATATACACGTGTGATTTAGTTTATGAAGATTTTTCAATGCCGAGAACCTCTATCAGAGAGTAAAAAAGGCGTAAGGTTCACAATGGTGTAAAATTAAAATGGGATATACCGGCCTAGGATTCGAGTTACAGGAACAAGGGCAAAACCAACCACCCATGAATGGAATCGTCGAGCGAAAACACTTGACAACCTCCTAGAAGCAGCTTTTCTTGCCACCAGACCTTTCTCCATCAATTAGGAATCTGATGCCATCACTAAACACATTCCATAAATTGTAGCCATTTGTTGAGTGTTTTTTTGGTGTCTAATCCGCATATATATCACCATTGCCCTTGATTTTCTTGACGGTATATCTCTTAGATGTAAACATATACACGTGAGATTTAGTTTACGAAGATTTTTCAGTGCCGAAAACCTCGATCAGAGAATAAAAAAGGCGTAAGGTTTACAATGGTGTAAAATTAAAATGGGATATACCGGGCTAGGATTCGAGTTACAGGAACAAGGGCCAAACCAACCACCCAAGAATGGAATCGTGGAGCGAAAACACTTGACAACCTCCTAGAAGCAGCTTTTCTTGCCACCAACCTTTCTCCATCAATTAGGAATCTGATGCCGTCATTAAACACATTTCTTAAATTATAGCCATTTGATGAGTGTTTTTTTGGTGTCTAATCCGCATATATATCACCATTGCCCTTGATTTTTTTGACTGTATATATCTTAAATATCAACATATACACGTGTGATTTAGTTTACGAAGATTTTTCAATGCCGAGAACCTCTATCAGAGAGTAAAAAAGGCGTAAGGTTCACAATGGTTTAAAATTAAAGTGGGATATACCGGGCTAGCATTCGAGTTAAAAGAACATGGGCCAAACCAACGACCCAAGAATGGAATCGTCGAGCGAAAACACTTGACAACATCCTAGAAGCAGCTTTTATTGCCACTAGACCTTTCTCCATCAATTAGAAATCTGATGCCGTCACTAAACACATTCCTTAAATTGTAGCCATTTGTTGAGTGTTTTTTTGGGGTTTAATCCGCATATATATTACTATTGCCCTTGATTTTCTTTAGTGTATATCTCTTAAATGTCAACATATACACGTGTGATTTAGTTTACGAAGATTTTCCAATGCTGAGAACCTCGATCAGAGAGTAAAAAAGGCGTAAGGTTCACAATGGTGTAAAATTAAAATGGGATATACCGGGCAGGGATTCGAGTTACATGAACAAAGGCCAAACCAACCACCCAATAATGGAATCGTCAAGCAAAAACACTTGACAACCTCCTAGAAGCAGCTTTTCTTGCCACCAGTCCTTTCTCCATCAATTAGGAATCTGATGCCGTCACTAAACACATTCCTTAAATTGTAGCCATTTGTTGAGTGTTTTTTTTGGTGTCTAATCCGCATATATATCACCATTGCCCTTGATTTTCTTGACTGTATATCTCTTAAATGTCAACACATACACGTGTGATTTAGTTTACGAAGATTTTTCAATGCCGGGAAGCTTGATCAGAGAGTAAAAAAGGCGAAGGTTCACAATGGTGTAAAATTAAAACGGGATTTACCGGGCTAGGATTCGAGTTACAGGAATAAGGGCCAAACCAACCACCCTAGAATGGAATCGTCGAGCCAAAACACTTGACAACCTCCTAGAAGCAGCTTTTCTTACCACCAGAGCTTTCTCCATCAATTAGGAATCTGATGCCATCACTAAACACATTCCTTAAATTGTAGCCATTTGTTGAGTGTTTTTTTGTGTCTAATCCGCATATATATCATCATTGCGCTTGATTTTTTTGACTGTATATATCTTAAATGTCAACATATACACGTGTGATTTAGTTTATGAAGATTTTTCAATGCCGAGAACCTCTATCAGAGAGTAAAAAAGGCGTAAGGTTCACAATGGTGAAAAATTAAAATGGGATATACCGGGCTAGGATTCGAGTTACAGGATCAAGGGAAAAACCAACCACCCATGAATGGAATCGTCGAGCGAAAACACTTGACAACCTCCTAGAAGCAGCTTTTCTTGCCACCAGACCTTTCTCCATCAATTAGGAATCTGATGCCATCACTAAACACATTCCATAAATTGTAGCCATTTGTTGAGTGTTTTTTTGGTGTCTAATACGCATATATATCACCATTGCACTTGATTTTCTTAACGGTATATCTCTTAGATGTCAACATATACACGTGTGATTTAGTTTACAAAGATTTTTCAATGCCGAAAACCTCGATCAGAGAGTAAAAAAGGCGTAAGGTTTACAATGGTGTAAAATTAAAATGGGATATACCGGGCTAGGATTCGAGTTACAGGAACAAGGGCCAAACCAACCCCCCAAGAATTGAATCGTTGCGCGAAAACACTTGACAACCTCCTAGAAGCAGCTTTTCTTGCCACCAAACCTTTCTCCATCAATTAGGAAATTAGGAATCTGATGCCGTCATTAAACACATTTCTTAAATTATAGCCATTTGTTGAGTGTTTTTTTGGTCTCTAATCCGCATATATATCACCATTGCCCATGCTTTTCTTGACTGTATATCTCTTAAATGTCAACAGATACATGTGTGGTTTAGTTTACGAAGATTTTTCAATGCCGAGAACCTTGATCAGAGAGTAAAAAAGGCGTAAGGTTCACAATGGTGTAAAATTAAAATGGGATATACCAGGCTAGGATTCGAGTTACAGGAACAAGGGCCAAACCAACCACCCTTGAATAGAATCGTCGAGCCAAAACACTTGATAACCTCCTAGAAGCAGCCTTTCTTGCCACCAGACCTTTATCCATCAATTAGGAATCTGATGCCGTCACTAAACACATTCCTTAAATTGTAGCCACTTGTTGAGTGTTTTTTTTGGTGTCTAATCCGCATATATATCACCATTGCCCTTGATTTTCTTGACTGTATATATCTTAAATGTCAACATATACACGTGTGATTTAGTTTACGAAGATTTTTCAATGCCGAGAACCTTGATCAGAGAGTAAAAAAGGCGTAAGGTTAACAATGGTGTAAAATTAAAATGGGATATACCAGGCTAGGATTCGAGTTACAGGAACAAGGACAAAACCAACCGCCCAAGAATGGAATCGTCGAGCGAAAACACTTGACAACCTCCTAGAAGCAGCTTTTCTTGCCACCAGACCTTTCTCCATCAATTAGGAATCTGATGCCATCACTAAACACATTCCTTAAATTGTAGCCATTTGTTGTGTGTTTTTTTTGGTGTCTAATCTGCATATATATCACCATTGCCCTTGATTTTCTTGACTGTATATCTCTTAAATGTCAACACATACACGTGTGCATTAGTTTACGAAGATTTTTCAATGCCGGGAAGCTCGATCAGAGAGTAAAAAAGGCGAAGGTTCACAATGGTGTAAAATTAAAATGGGATTTACCGGGCTAGGATTCGAGTTACAGGAATAAGGGCCAAACCAACCTCCCTAGAATGGAATCGTCGAGCCAAAACACTTGACAACCTCCTAGAAGCAGCTTTTCTTACCACCAGACCTTTCTCCATCAATTAGGAATCTGATGCCGTCACTAAACAAATTCCTTAAATCGTAGCCATTTGTTGAGTGTTTTTTTTGTGTCTAATCCGCATATATATCACCATTGCGCTTGATTTTTTTGGCTGTATATATCTTAAATGTCAACATATACACGTGTGATTTAGTTTATGAAGATTTTTCAATGCCGAGAACCTCTATCAGAGAGTAAAAAAGGCGTAAGGTTCACTATGGTGTAAAATTAAAATGGGATATACCGGGCTAGGATTCGAGTTACAGGAACAAGGGCAAAACCAACCACCCAGGAATGGAATCGTTGAGCAAAAACACTTGACAACCTCCTAGAAGCAGTTTTTCTTGCCACCAGACCTTTCTCCATCAATTAGGAATCTGATGCCATCACTAAACACATTCCATAAATTGTAGCCATTTGTTGAGTGTTTTTTTGGTGTCTAATACGCATATATATCACCAATGCCCTTGATTTTCTTGACGGTATATCTCTTAGATGTCAACATATACACGTGCGATTTAGTTTACGAAGATTTTTCAATGCCGAAAACCTCGATCAGAGAGTAAAAAAGGCGTAAGGTTTACAATGGTGTAAAATTAAAATGGGATATACCGGGCTAGGATTTGAGCTACAGGAACAAGGGCCAAACCAACCACCCAATAATGGAATCGTTGAGCGAAAACACTTGACAACCTCCTATAAGCAGCTTTTCTTGCCACCAGACCTTTCTCCATCAATTAGGAATCTGATGCCGTCATTAAACACATTTCTTAAATTATAGCCATTTGTTGAGTGTATTTTTGGTGTCTAATCCGCATATATATCACCATTGCCCATGTTTTTCTTGACTGTATATCTCTTAAATGTCAACATATACATGTGTGGTTTAGTTTACGGAGATTTTTCAATGCCGAGAACCTCGATCAGAGAGTAAAAAAGGCGTAAGGTTCACAATGGTGTAAATTAAAATGGGATATACCAGGCTAGGATTTGAGTTACAGGAACAAGGGCCAAACCAACCACCCTTGAATAGAATCGTCGAGCCAAAACACTTGACAACCTCCTAGAAGCAGCCTTTCTTGCCACCAGACCTTTCTCCATCAATTAGGAATCTGATTCCGTCACTAAACACATTCCTTAAATTGTAGCCACTTGTTGAGTGTT